>JBBIGA010042394.1:0-13320 GCA_037576975.1 Alestes dentex
GGACTGAGGGTCCAGAGCTGTGTACGTGTCATCAGGAGATCTGGACTGAGGGTCCAGAGCTGTGTACGTGTCATCAGTTTCCCTACAAACCTATAAAGCAGCTTTACCTATAAATATTGTTCCATGATATAATCGAGTATAAAAAGAAATGTAGACTGTACAAAATATTATATAAATATACATGTTAGTCTGTACTACTACATTTCTGCAACAGCTTAATCCGTAATCCGTGTATGCAGACATGCACATGCAGTCTCCATTTACAAACATTTGTGGAATAAAATGGGTCATTCTGACTTAGTGACTTCAAGCGTGGTACTGTGATTGGAAGCCACCTATGTGATAAGACTGTTCATGAGATTTCATCCCTGCGGAATATTCCAAGGTCAACTGTTAGTGGCATCAAGTGGAGGTGTTTAGGAACAATAACAACTCAGCCATGAAGTAGAAGGCCAAAGAAAATCACAGAGTGGCAGCAACGACTGCTAAAGTCCGTTGTGTGCAAATGTTGCCAATATTCTGCTGATTCCATAGCTAAATTGTTCCAAATACCACTGTCATTAACATAAGCACAATTACTGTGCAACAGGAGTTTCATGGAAGGGTTTCCATGGACAACCAGCTGCAAACAAGCCTCACATCACCAAATCCAATGCCAAGCATTGGATGGAGGAGAGTAAAGCACACCACCTCCTGTACTCCCTTTCTCCCTTTGTTTTCCCTTCGTCCCTATATTTGTGACCAGTTTACATTTGGTTCCCTTGTCCCCTACCTAGTGTTCATGCCCCGTTTGTATCGCATCCCTGTCGGTTAGTTTCACCTGCCTCTTGTTTCCTCTTTAGTTTCACCTGTGTCTCGTTTGCTTCCCTTATTTAAACCCCAGCCGGTCCCAATGTCTTTGAGTCTGTATTTGTCTTTGGCTCCCCACGGTGTAGGTTGTATTCTGATGCCTGTTTCCATGTTCCTGTCCTTGTTACTCGTCTCCAAGCGGTGTATGTTGTTATCTGATGCCTGTTTTCACGTTCTTGTCCATGTTTTCCCCTTTTCTGTTTTACAGGCCTGTGTTCCTCTGTTTTGAACCCTCAGTCACGCACGGTCTGCGCTGACTACCAGTGTCCACGTTGTCTAGCCTGGAAGCTTTGCGGAAAGCTAAATCCTGATTCCTGGTTTTTTCTTTTCTTTGTTTCTTTCAGGAGCACAGGTTTTGTGTTTTGTGACTCCCCTGTTTTCTTTCGTTGTGGTCTGTGTTTCCTGCTTTTGGTTCATGAGTCGGGGATTGTCTTGTATTATTTGTTTCTGTGTTCCTTATTTCATTAAAACCTGTAAATAGTAATCGCTCTGTGGCGTCCTCCCCTTTCCCTTCCAAGCACGTACCGTGACAATTTTAATCGCTTGACGCCCCTTATATACATACATATACTTCCTCATTAAATTATCTTGATTTACTGATAACTGTGTAGTGGAAACAACAGTACAAATTTAATATATTTTATTGTGGAAGCCTACAGAAATGCATAGACAAAAGATGAAAATTGAAAATGGGCCTTTTACCACACTAAGCATAGTTTCATATTATGCAGTTTGTATATAAAATACACTTTGCAGAAATAATCACACATCACTTTAATAATAATAATAATAACAAACTCTCCTGTTTGTCATTGCCCATTACATTCCTGGTGCAGGTTTGGTTGATATTGATGGAGATGGTCTCAGTTTTGACCTCCCAAAGTCTATGAGAAGGTAAAAGAATGAGGAAAAGAAGATAAACCATTATCTGCAGAACTATACTATGTTTAATTACCTGCTTTATATTTTCTCCCTGCTCTGAAAGTGTGAATGGTTTATAAGTGCGTGCAAGACTCTAATGTCTGATACTCACATCTACATTCTCATAATCAGCAAGACTAGATGAGTCATCATCAGGAGGGTCAGCTCTGAGGTCAACATTCTGAAAAACAGAATGATTTTGACTCAAAGAGAACAGAAGGACCTGCCATAAATGAACATTTTGTTGACTGACTGGCAGACAGGTCTGGAACTACAGCATACCTGCAGTGTTCAGAAATAAAGTGTCAAGTGACCACTGAACAAGTTTCACAAATTGAAATGTCAAGATTAGACAAAAAAAAAAAACCCAAAGAGAGATTTTTCCTGGGGTTTATGGATGATGAAATTTGAGTGACTCTTGATGGACCAGATGGACCCATGTCTGGACTACTATTGGTTTTTGGGAATCACTTAGGGTACAGGCAAATAGGGTACAGGTATCGGCTGCTTACATTAAGGATGAGCTAGTTCTATCTGCCAGTTTCTGGAAGTCTACGGCTTTCACAAGGGTGTGATCTTGATGCAGAACAATTCCCCACAATGTGCATCCACTGCTTGGCTAGCCACAAAGATGGACAAATAATTATCTGCCCTTCTTCATCTGACTTAAATCCTGCTGAGAACTTGTGAGTCCATTCAAATATGAGTTTTAGGAAAAAAAAAAAAAAAAGCCTAGTTTTATAGTGCAAACCCTAAATATGCCCCCAAATATGCTCTCAAAACCCTTTAATTTCATTTTAAACTCATTACCCTTAAAGAAAATGTAAAGGTAAACCCGTATCCGTACTGTAAAGTTGACACTGAACACCCGCAGTGCTAGAATGTAAATACCGATGTTACCCCTGTATAGACTGGACTGTATTTCATGCAGCGCGTTTTTTTTGGTCTAAGCAGGTAAATACAGTAATAAATTCTTTTAATTTACAGTCCTAATAATACAGGGCTTTGAGAAGAAAACACGAGAACACTCGAGACGCTGCATGGGGGAAATTTTGGACTGCAGCTGCATCAAAGTGCAGCAGCCAATCAGCATCAAGGACAAATAAATAAAATTTTTGGATTGGCTACTTTCAAATCCCCCACCTCGGAGTACAGCGGTGTTTCACCATCCCAAGACGCCTTTCTTTCTGTTTCTCTCCACAGCACCAAAACATTTATAGTTATTTTTATATGGAAATGCAGCTGAATTTATATTAATATTTATTTTACAAAATAAAGAAATTATATTTTTCTTGAAAAATTTACCTGAAAATTCAAGGTATCAGCCTTTTGTTTTGTTTTGTTTAATTGTCATGTTGACTGTTAATGTTACAGAGAACTTTAATAAAAGTTGCTCAATGTTGGATACCTGTGTTTCTCCGCTGCACATGTGATGACGTCATCAAACGACTAATCGACTTGACTTCGACTTTGATGACGGAAAAGTCGACTTGAAAAAATCCGAAGTCATTAATGCCCTAATTTGGACCATAAAAGTGTAAGAAGACTCTAATTTCTGATACTCACTTCTACATTCTCATAGTCAAGAATACTGGATGAGTCACCATCAGGAGGATCAGCACCGACATCAGGGTTCTGAAAAAAGAGAGTGAACAGACCAGAAATTAGCACCCTGACTAGAACAGAAATGTTAAAGGTGACAGATTGGCTGATATTTAAACATTTGTTAAAATTTAAACTCGTAAATGGGATGTAAATGTGAGACAATACAATAAACAGACAATACAGCAATGTAACAGTAGTGTGAACGGGATGTAAATCTGCAAAAATACAGCAGTGTAATAAAAAAGTGGGAAAAGCATGTAAACTTTCCAGAATGAATAATGTTGCACCCAACATATAATATTTCACAAGAGTAAAGTGTAAAGGGCATGTGAACCTAATAGTATTAATAATGGTTTTAACAATGTTGCACCATACATGCTGTTTTAACTTTTAATTTCACTTTTATTGTTCCATGTGTCAGCATATACTGGACACGTAGCTGAAACCCTGCCTCTGAAACTTACCTCACTCATCATGCTCATTCCGAAAGGTGTACTCAGCATGGGCAATCACTGTTGACATGTGAACAGCTGTGTCCAATTGAGCTCATTGCATATAAAGTGCTGTTGCTGAAGCATCAGTGGAAGTGTAAGCCCTAATGTGCGGCCCTCCTCGTGTGAAGATGCTGGTAAAGACCAGCTAGTCTACCTGTGCTATGATCTCCATTCACCAAAGGGCACTTCCGTTACTCTCAATAAGCTATATGCTTCCACTACATTCCTGTTGTCACTGGTATCCGCTGGTATTGCTATCCAGAAAGACAGAGGCCTACCTGAGGTCACTACAATATTCAACTTCTTGTCAGTCCATGGTCAATAAAGCTGATTTCCGCATATGCTAACCAGCTATGGCTTGATCTACTTGCTTTCATTGAAACCTGGATCCAGCCAGAAAACACATTCCAGCTGCCAACTATTAACTCTCCCATACTTCTCATCTGTATGGAGGAGGAGGTGGAACAGGCATTCTCATTTCCTCTAAATGAACATTTTCACCACTACTGACTAACAACTATGCCCACAATGCTATCCTGGTATCTGCTCTTGTGAAACTCTCTGTAATAGCTATCTACTGCCCCCCCCGCTATACGTCTGCGAGCACACTCTGCTTGAACTTGGGGAAAAAATGCACCAAAACTCCCCAGTGAGCTGCTGACTGAGATGCTCTGCAGCCTTTGCTCACTTCGGCGGGGGGAGAAGGGGTTGTGGCTGAAATGCCAGAGCCACAATCGGAGGCAGAAACAAGGAGAGTGCGGTGGGGTCAGCTTGAGGCTAAAGGCTAACCCCACCACACCAGCAATACCACCCTTCTCACAAACATCCAATTGCTGGACAGCAAACTGGACCACATAACGCTGCAGCGAGCCAACCAGTGGCAATGTAAAGACTGTTGTTTTTATTTTCACTGACACATGGCCTCATGAATACATCAGGGACCAACCATCTTCAGAGCGGACAGGAACACCTCTCTGTCCAGTAAGACTCCCAACAGGGGACTGTATATTAGAGTTTAGATTCTCTGCCCGAACCCGAACATGGGCAGAGCCCAGACTGGCCTGCGGGTCGGGGCGGGCCAATATTTCCTGCCACTATCCTCGGGCCGGGCCGGGCTGGGCCGTGATCAAGTATTTGAGTGTGCTCGGAGCGCTCAGAGTGTCAGTTTACGAACGCACCCACAGCTGAGAACATGTGTTATAACAGCCCACGTATTAAAAACTTGCCGGGTTTAAATCGGGCTCGGGCCGATTACAGTTAATGTGTCAGGCCGGGCCGGGCTGGGCTCGGACACAAGGTACACGGGCTCGGGTAGGGTTGGGTTTCATTTTTTGGGCCCGATCTAAGCTCTACTGTATATGTGCCTAAACAGATGACTGATTTACAAACGCTGCCACCGCTGCAAAGCCTTGTTCTCCCATGACTGAAATTTTTGTCAGTCAGATGTTGGTGCTTCTACCTGTCTCACGCTATAAGGAGAGCAAAATGGGCCTATGCACACAAGATCAGTTGCACCAAAGACACACTTTGTATGTGGCATGGCATTCAGGCAGTCACAGACTACAAGCCCGATCCGCACAGCAGTGACGTGGTTGCCTTCCTCCCAGACAAGCTGAATGACTTCTTTGCATGATTTGAGGCACAAAACAAGGAGCCAGTAAGAAAAACAACTCCTCCCTCTAATGAACATGGGCTGGGCCCGAACACCACCCTCTGCAATTGGATCCTGAATTTCCTGACAAAGAAGCAGTGTTGGGCAAGTTAGTCCAAAACTATAATGCATTATTTATTACTTGTTACTGTCATTTCAAAGTAATTCATTACATTACAATATTACTGTATTTAAAATGTTAGGCATTACACTACTGTTGCACTACTTTTAAGTTACTCTCACCAAAATAACTGGAAATATGGATTTGGCAATCTAAATGTAGCACATGACGCTCAGTTAGCTCATTACACAGCCAGTGGAAGGTGATGTGGTATCTGACTGAGCGGCTTATGGTCAAAAACAGTACTATCCGACATTAGATGAGCTGCAGGTTCACTCATCTCTCTGCTCTGTCTGACTACAGGAAGTGAAACATTTTTTCTCCTGCTGATCTCGCGGTGATTTTGGCGAATCTGTATTGTAGCGACCCTGCAGTAATGTTGTTTAGTGTTAGGGGTTCTGTTAGTTTAAACGTGTTAGAGATGGGAGGAGCAGGTTGGGGCGGGGGGGGTGGTGGTATGTGTGTGTGTGGCTGAGGGAGAGAGCCAGTATGAGAGAAGTGTGTGTGTGCGTGCACGCGCGTGTGTGTGTGTGTGTGTGTGTGGCTGAGGGAGACAGCGACTATGAGAGAAGCTCGGGTGCATCTCGCTAGTTGTGCTGTTATTTTTCTGTTTTACTGCAGCGTGGTTACGGCCAACAGTAACTGTTCTGTAATAATAAACAGTAGTTTACGGCAGAACTGTATCATCCCTTCCAACCATTCTGGTGACGCTACAGTACGAAGAAAAAAAAACATCACTTCATTCCGGGTTAAAAATGCATTGTAACGCGCGTTACTGACATTTGTACCGAGTAAAATATTACCAATTTTTTTCTGTAATGCTCTACATTACCGCGTTACAGCAAAAAGCAATGTATTACGGTAATTTGTTACTTTTGTAACGCGTTACTCCCAACACTGCAAAGAAGTCACCTCCAACCCACACCCCAATTAACATCAATAGCTCTGCAGTGCACCAAGTTCCTCGGTGTGCGCATAACTGAGGACCTCACATGGACAAGAAACACCACCTCCCTAACAGAGAAAGCCGAGCAGAGACTTTGCTTCCTGAGACAACTGAAACGAGCAAGCCTTCCACCTCCCTATCATCACCATATTCTTCAGAAGGACCACTGAAAGTGTTCTGACAAGCTGCATCACTGCCTGGTCTGGCAACTGCAACATGTCTGACCACAAGCGCCTGCAGACGGCAGTTAGGACAGCAGACAACATTATTCTTGTGCCTCTACCCTCACTAGAAGAGACGTTCTGCACACAGAGTGTTCGTAAGGCCTGCAGGATAGTGCGGGACCCCTCTCACCCCTCACACAGTCTATTCACACTCCTGCCATTGAGGGGGAGACACCGCAGCATCAGAGCCAGATCTGCCAGACTGTAGGACAGTTTCGACCCCCAGACTGTCAGGCTCCTCCACACCATGCTCCCCCTTTGTACCCCCTACAAACTGTTTACACTGACCTAGGGCTGCACAATTACTCGAAATTTAATCACGATCACAATTTTGGCTGCCAAGATTAATTTAAGATGATTGTCGGCAATATTAACATCTGAATAGCGGCTCTGCTGCGTATCAAATGAAACACTTTCTCAACCAACAGTCAGCCAACCGCCACGGGGCGAACGAAAGATTAGGGCTTCATTAAGATGCCTAAAAAAGGAGCGTGCCCTGCAGCAAGGAGATCCGGATTATTAGCCAAAAGCCGCTAACCTCACCCGGGTGTCCCGTTACTTTTGTCCAAGGTAAATGATATATTTTTCATATTTAATATTTAGATTTAAGATCATTTAAGGCAAATCCTCCATGTTGGTGAGGGGAAATTCACAGCACGCAGTCCCGCCCCCTGCTAAGTACCAGCCAATTGTAATCATGGGGCGTGGCCAATTAGCAAAGCTTGTCTTTTGTAAAAGTGCTACATTAAAATCCCACATTTAGAGTCGCCCTTTTGTAAAAGTGCAACGTTTAGTTTTTTTTTTTTAAGGTGGTGGCTATAAGTAGCCAATTTGTTGAATCACACATGGCCAACTCACATGACTGATTTTGTTGCTTCTTATCCAAAATCATTGAAAAGGTGGTCTTCTGTGTGCCTGGTTTAGAAATTTTGTAATGAATTCTGTGTGACTTATCTTTCTAACTGAAAAGGTACTGAAAAGGAAAGCGCTTGCAGGAGGACTGTGTAGAAGGACAATGCGCCCTGCCCTGCGAGTTCCTGTTATCGTGGGTGCATACACCTTTTAACACTCAGCACTTCACAAGCTAATTAAAGGTAACACTTTAGGCAAACAACAGTGTATGGCTTTCACGCAAGCATGGCATATATAAGGCGAAGTCAGACTCGCTGCTCCTCTGTCACACTTTGGTCTGCTGTGTGACTTGTTCTCTTGCTGCAAGAATTAAACCACTGGTAAACTTAGACTCCATTTCGTGGTGAGCTACTTTTAAACCAGTAGCTAATGACACAGGTCAACTAAGGATGCATTTGGAACAGCGAGTTACACATGGATGCTTAAGTTTTACTTTTAGTTGCACCGCACAATATTTTGGCATCATTTAAAGAACAGATCAGAACCAGTTCACCAATATTACTTATACAGAACAGTATACATCAACCTACATTACATTTTATGCAAATAAAACCATTTAATGCTCAAGAATAAGCCATTCACTTTATCTGCAGACCTAAGATCTGTATAATTACTTTTCCCTGCCCTAAAAGTATATTTGTATATTTGTAATAAGTCTGGTACTCACTTCTACATTCTCATAGTCAGGAATACTGGATGAGTCGTCAGCAGGAGGCTTGGCGCTGACGTCAGCATTCTGCAAAACAGAGTTACAGAACAGTCCAGAAATGAACAACTCAGCGTCTGACCTCAGAAAAACAGAGGCTGGGACTGAAAATGGCGCAAAATGATGAAAAAATTACACCTCTAAATTTATTAAGCTGTTTTTACAAACGGCACCCCACAATGCCTTCCGTCATCTCTTAAGCCAGAAAATGTTGACAGGCTGGTATTTCTCGCCAAAATTCTGAAGGCCTGCGGTATGTTCCTGTTCCTTGTAGTATGTGCCTTTTCTGCATAGGTTTCTTTTCTTCATTTGTTTGCAATTTAAGATTGCACTCTGCACTCAGCCTTGTTCACTTACTGTTTGTTTAAAAGAGTGCAATAAAAATGTGTTTTACCTACAATAATGAATAATTGTGATTAATAATCGTGATTTCATTGTTAATAAAAAATATCATTTTGGTCATAATTGTGCAGCCCTACACTCAGTGGCGGAGCTAGAATTTTTTACATGGGGTGGCCACTGCTATTTCAGTCGTCCCGTGGGAGTGATTCGTTCAGTCGCGCATGTGCAACTTCCAATAGTTTCTGTATTGGAATTATTGATTCACCTGTTTCGAGTCTTCGGGTTTTTCCAGAATTTTCGAAGGTTTTTCGGGAGGTAACAGGTAACATTTTAATTATATTTTGCTAAAATGAACGAAATGACTCGAAAAAAGATTCGTTCATTTTACTGGACGAGACTCAAAGGTCCGAGTCGGTAAAATGATCCGAACTTCCCATCACTAAGCTTGAGCGGCATTGCCAGCAAAATTCAGAAACTTCTTCAGACTAATGAGATGTCAATCAGTATCAGGAACTGCCGGCAGCAAATAAAATTTTGGGGTGGCACCGGGGGTGGCCAATCAGATGTCAGGGGTGTCCAGTGCCCCCCCGGACACCCCTCTGGCTCCGCCACTGCCTACACTGACCTTACACTCATGCACAGCCATTTATCAGATTTATACAGACTGAAGTCGCACATATACCTTAACAATCCATACCTGCTGTTTATACGTGGTGATACGGTTAAACTGTGTACGCTGGTTATATTTTCCATACTGTTATTGTTTGCACAATTCATTAAGAACACACAAACCTTATAGAATGTATACTCAAGCTGCTATTTACACTTGTTTCATTCTGTTTTATTCTGTTACTGTTATATGTTTACACTGGTTATACTTTTTGCAATTTTTTTCAGCCGCTGCACAATTTATTCTACTTATATTTATACACAATGTATGGTGAGCTGTCCACAAACTCAGGACAGGTTAAATCTCACCCGTACCCTATTTTATACTTCTTATTTGCACTGTTTTGTTTGTTTCACAATGTCTTGTCACAATTTTGCACTATGTGTACACTGTAGAACCTGAGCTTCACCATTTCGTCTCTCTATATACTCGCATATGATTGAGATGACAGTAAAGTTCACTTTGACTTGACCTGATCTACTTATTTGACCACAACCTCCAACCCACAAAGCTGACCAGGCATGTGACCTCATCTTTAGTAGAAACTGTGCCACTAATTGCATCAGTGTCACACACACCTCTGGAATGGTTCTCTGTACCTACAGCTCTGTACCACTGCAACCTCCACAACCTCTTTACCACTCATTTTTCATCGATGGTATCTGCTGCAATGCCTCTTTTTGGCATGTTTTTCTCATTCAAGGTCAGTAATGCCACAGAATCTTTCTGTTCTACATTAGGTTTGTGTCTTGATAGTCTGTGTCCACTCTTCTCTAAACCAGAGGTCCCAAGGCCGCACAGAAAGGCAGAATAAAAAATATTTTATTGATTATCAGAGTCTGACAAATATATTTACATGGTACATTAAAAATTCAACCCACAAGCTCACAAAAATGAGTTTGGGGAGTTTCTTCAGATTTTGACGCACTTTGTTTTTTGTTTTTGTTTTCTGTACCGGTCCGTGAAAATATTGTTTTACCTGAAACTGGTCCCTGGCACAAAAAAGGTTGGGCACCGCTGTACTAAACCAATTCGCTCTATTCCCTCACCCATGGTTGACCAAGGCCATTCATAGGCTGTCACCAATCTCAGAGCTTCTGAGAGAAAATAGCATAAACCCAGTGACCCAGCTGGCCTTAATATCAGTCACTCCTGTCCTCCTTCTCATCCAGTATCACTGATGCCAAAGCTGCATTTAACAGCACTACAGATGCTCATCCCTGTTCTCTACCTTCATAATATTGCTCTGTCTTCCTCCACCTCCGGCAGACACAAACTTCTCAGCACACGCCTCTCTCTTCTTTAAGGTGGTGGCTATAAGTAGCCAATTTGTTGAATCACACACGGCCAACTCACATGACTGATTTTGTTGCTTCTTATCCAAAATCATTGAAAAGGTGGTCTTCTGTGTGCCTGGTTTAGAAATTTTGTAATGAATTCTGTGTGACTTATGTACTGAAAAGGAAAGCGCTCTCTGCTTGCAGGAGGACTGTGTAGAAGGACAATTACATTTTATGCAAATAAAATCTATTTAATGCTCCAGAATAAGATGTAGTACATAAGCCATTCACTTTATCTGCAGACCTAAGATCTGTATTATAACTTTTTCCTGCTCTAAAAGTATATTTCTAAAACTTGTAATAAGTCTGGTACTCACTTCTACATTCTCATAGTCAGGAATACTGGATGAGTCGTCAGCAGGAGGCTTGGCCCTGACGTCAGCATTCTGCAAAACAGAGTTACAGAACAGTCCAGAAATGAACAACTCAGCGTCTGACCTCAGAAAAACAGAGGCTGGGACTGACTGATTTGTAGAATTTGTAAGAGCTTACCACATAGTCGTCTTCATCTGGATTTGTGTCCCGACTCTTTTTCCTCCTTTCAGAAACAGTCAATATTTTTTCAACAACAAATATTAAGTACTTTTTATTAATAACATAATGTACATTATTATTCTTACCTCAGCCAGAAAACTACAGTGAAAAAAACAGTGATCACAAAAAGTCCAACTCCAGCGACAACAATATGCAGAACCATAAAATGGCCTATGTAAGAGAATAAACAAACAATACAAACAACAACAATAATTATAATCAATAACAAATACATACTTTTGGAAAAAGCATTAAATGAGAATTTATCAAAATATGATTAAAATAGTGTTTTGAGTAAATGTATAATTAATTAAGAATCATGGAATGGTTGTTAGAATGTTAGAAATTAAACACATTTTAAACAATAACATCCTCACCTTTTGAAGTGATGAGCACTGGATCTGATCTCTGAGCTCCATGCTTATTCTGAGCCTCACAGTAGTAGTTTCCACTCTGGACAGGAGTGTAACTGTGTCCAGATCTTACAGGGGTGGTTTCTCCTTCTTTAAACCAGGTGTAGTTCTTCACAGGTGGGTTTCCATCACTGCTGCAGGTCAGATTAATTGAACCGCCTTCCATAATTTCACCAGAAGGACTGATGGACACTGAGACATTCTTTGGAGGATCTACAGAAGAAAACAAAAGAAATCTTTTGGTATAAATCACCAAACCATCAACTCACAGAGAACCTTCAAAGTTTCACTTCCACTAGGGCGACACACGGAGCATGTGGCATGGACTGTGCACCATCACAGACCACAAAGCCAAAGACACCGTGACGCTGATTCTGCATTCACCAATGAGCTGAACGAGTTCTTCACCCGTTTCGAGGTTAGCCAGGTGGCCAGCAGCAACTACTGCCTGACAATGGAGGACGGTGACATCATCAGCGAGGAACGTGTGACCAGCATCACGGAGCACGAGGTCCGAGCGGCACTGAGGAGAGTGAACCTCAGGAAAGCAGGTCCAGACGGAATTACCGGCGGTCTGCTGTGCTGCTGGGCTGACCAGCTCACAGGGGTGTTAACTTCCATCTTCAGCGTGGTCCTGACGTGCTTCAAAAGATCACTGTGCCCAAGGACAACAAGCCCTCATGCCTGAACGACTACCGGCCGATTGCACTGACTTCGGTGGTCATGAAGGTGTTCAAAAGGATACTGAAGAACATCATCTCTTCCTCCATCCCAAGCACCACAGACCCGCTCCAGTTCGCCTACCGACCCAACAGATCCACAGAGGACACCATATCCCATGTCCTGCACACCACTCTCAGACACATGGACAAGAAACGGGAACTCTATGAGATTGCTGTTTGTAGATTACGGTTCACCGTTCAACACAATAGTGTCAAGTAGACTGTACACAAAGCTGAGGGACCTATGACTCAACAGCCGAGTATGTGCATGGGTGCTGGACTTCCTCACTGGTAGATCTCAGGTGGTGAGGGTGGGTAGGTGTGTCTCGGACAGCATCACCACCAACACTGGAGAACCACAGGGGTGCGTACTCTCGCCACTGCTGCACTCCCTCTACACCTCGGACTGTGTGGCCACTCATGGCTCCAACACCATTGTAAAGTTTGCTGATGACACAGTGGTGTTGGGCCTATCACCGACAATGATGAGACAGCCTACATGAACGAGGTGAAGAACCTGGCATCATGGTGTAAGGACAACCACCTCCAGCTGAACGTCTGCAAGACCAAGGAGCTGGTGGTGGACTTCAGAAGGAGACAGCAGCGAGACTACGAGCCCCTCATCATCAATGGAGCTCCAGTGGAGAGGGTGCCGTCATTTAAGTATCCCGGTGTCCACATCTCCTCAGACCTGACGTGGACTGCTCACATTCAGGTCCAGTCCAAAAAGGCTAGGCAGCGCCTGTACCACCTCCGACAACTGAGGAAGTTCGGGGTCTCTTCAGTGGTCCTCAGGACTTTCTATTCAGGTGCTGTGGAGAGCATCCTCACACAGAACATCACATCCTGGTATGGGAATAGCTGTGTTCA
>JBBIGA010042404.1:0-13320 GCA_037576975.1 Alestes dentex
GAGAGAGAGAGAGAGAGAGAGAGAAAGAGAGAGAGAGAGAGAGAGAGAGAGAGAGGAAAGATAGATAGAAACAAAATTCGCTAAAAATTACAAACATTTTAAATGTACAAAAAAACACTTAAATGAAACTGATTAACTGATTTAATATTGGAATTACAGTTAATGTTAAATTATTACAATTTCAGTTAAATGTTTGATTTTTATTTTCGGTCGCCACCATCGTCTCTGAAATTCTGCGTCGTTCTGCGCTGTGTCCTTACTCGGTTTGCCATTCCATTGTATTCCTGCACTCTTGAAATAGCATCACGAGTATGATAATGAGTGCCAAGGATAGAAGTGCTCAGAACTGGAAAGTTTTAAGCTGCTTTGCTCTTTTTTCACTTTCATGGCGCGCACCTGAAAGGAAGTCGTAAAGTTAAAGCTCAGCTCTGGATTGCAAAGAGGAAAACTCCTATTTTTGTAGGGCTATCTATAATTCAGAAGGTTCCTTACAAAAGAACTGTGTATGTTTTTTTTTTTCACTTCCCTTGGAAAACAGACAATAGAGAAAAGAAATCAAAAGCTAAAGCACAAAAACAAGAGTTTGGTCCCAGGAGAGACACTTCTGAGGTGCAGGAGCACAGTGGGGGTGCGGTGGTAGGCGGGTTGCTGGAATTTAGTTTATTGATTAAACATTTCTGCAGCCCAGACACAATCTTCAGGTCGTACCAGGGTAAATCAGGACGTCTCTGTTCTACCAGTCCTCTTGCCCTGCGTTTGCATTCGTGTGAGGCTGATTCAGAGCCTGCCTGCATGATGAAAGCCTAATCACGCAAGGAGAATTCGAAAAGTACATCCGCTCCGTCCCAGCAGGACTCACAGAACTGAAGAGCGCTGCAGGACCCGGGCAAGGGACCGGAGAGACACCCGGGCCCAGAAACAACCTTACGACTCAACTCTATCGCGAAATACTTTCATTTAGCGCGCACCTTTTATCAACAAGGAACATCTGCCAGTCAGCAAGTAAACATTTTAAAAAACTTCTGGTCGAATAACAGGTTTGATTGTTTTAAGTTAAAATAAGTAGACATCCTCGACACATTATTCTAAATATCAAATGTTCCAAAACTCTGGCACAAAAGACCCTTTTGTAAACACATCACCTACCTTTATAGGGTCCACTTTACAGTGCAGTGACAGACTGCAGGACATTTGTTGCCATGTACAGTTTTACCACCTTCTGTCCCACTGATCGTTTTCTGACCAAGCAGTGGTTAAAACAGACCACTGATGAAGATCTGGAGCAGGACTGGTGCATGGCAGTGGACCGGCTACGATCTTTGACTGTGCACCAGGTGGATCTATGAAGCAGCTATTTCTGTTTGAGTTGCCATTTAAATTGGACAGGTGGTGTGTCGTGTAAGTTTTGAAAACAATAATGAGGGGAACAGAGGACAGGGTCCCTTGTATGTGCCAGGTCAGCCTGAGACCTAGGTGTTGGCCTTTTCACTGCGGTCAGGGATCAGTGGGGAAAAGCACCAGAGGCAATGGTGCAAAACCAGTAAAAACAGTAAAACTGCTCTGAAGACACAGACTACCATCTTCAAACCACCATCAAAATAAGAAACGGGGAGCATGACATCCTGCTCATAATGAGTTTTAGTTTTAATCAGTTAATCTCTAGTAATGAGTGACGGCAAATGGAATAAAAGGCTGAATCTCTTCCCATCCATTACACAGCAAAGAGGAATATAACTTCCTTTCTGCTACACCGGAGTAAGCAACAATCTCATAAAACTTCACGAATGTAACTTCAAAGATGGAAAACAGATTTTAAAATTCAGCACAAGGGTGAAACCCGGGCCAGAGGTTACTTGGAGAAAAAAACAATCTGGTTGCAAGGTGCAGAATACATTTAATTTAGTCCTCAAGGTCAAACCAGAGGTCAAACAATGAATAATGTTAAAGATGATGAGTAAAATCCACTCTTCAAGGTATTGCAGTATTTTTGTATGCCCAGACATGCTGGTATTGATTAGTATGTGTGCGTTACTTGATTAAAACCAAAAACCCAAAGCAGAGGATGAATAAAGAGGGAATTAGGGAGTAAAAAACACTATTGTTTCATCTTTCATACCTTTCCCTTTCAAGAGACCTTCAGGGAACAACAGGAGAAGAGAGGGTTAAAATGGAGGGAAGACCAATAGAAAGCACAGTTCATTCAGAGACTAACGGCTGTACACAGAACTCTAAGAAACACTTCAGTATCGTCCCCAGCGTTCAATTCAAGACATGTAGAAACTGCTACTCACACTGATCATTCTGGTAATTGTGCACTGAATGGAGAGCCGGCATGCTAATTATTCTGTCTATCATGAATGTAATCTGAATAATTAACATCTTACCAAATACAGCACAAGCACAGTAAAGTCAGTCATCATCGCACGGCTGCACTGCAAAGAATTACATCTCGGCAACCAAAGCACCTTAAAGGTAGACAATAAACCTAATCTCTCAACACGAGCCCGGAGTAAGATTATTGTAAGATGATTCAACCTATTTTTACATGTTTCATTTGCTTCATCAAGAGTTATTTTCTTGCAATAGCAAATTACTTTATTTGTTTCAAAACATAATGCAGGGATACACTAACATCATCTGCCAATGAAAGCAAAACCTTTCAATTATAATGACAAAGTAACTTGTAAGTAGTACAAATGTCTAGAACATGTAATGATATCAACATAAAAACTGAATTTAACAGTGTACTGAAAATAAAAATGTCAATTTTCAAAGATAGGTGTATGGGTTCATCCTATCAGAATAAAGTAGGCAGAAAGGGGTGGGGTCCTTAATGAATTCCTTGCACCTTATCGGTTCTAGTGGTTGTGATTTTTGAGTTTATTTCATTAAAGGCTCTGTTTTTCATTTGAGTCAAACCAGCGATGAGCAGTACATGATTATAGCTCAGAGACAACATAGACCACTGAGAACAGAATTGAATCTTGCCCTAAAACCGAAAGTCCTATCAGACCTGAACGTATGTGAATTGATACATTCTCACAGTGTTGTAATAATCTTATAGTGCTGCGTATTAGATTTACTGCCTGAGCTTTAAGATGCTTTCGTTGGCCATGATATCGTTTTTGCAGAGGAGAGCCTCGAGAAGCGAACCATTTTGCTTGTTGTTTCATTGCATGCAGGTTCCATGTAGGTCCGAGTCGTTCTGACCTCAGAGCAGGCTGGAGCAATGTCATCATTATACTACATGCATGAAAACCAGTTTATTTTAAATCAGTAGCCGTCACACTGAGAACTGCTTACAGTCAAGTGCTGCTTTTTCAGCAGAACAGTACCTCAAGGGTGTCGAACAGCACTGGAGGGAGAGGCACTTCGCCCTTTTCTGCAACTCCGCTGAAATTGATTTGACCTCTGCGTCGCAGAGTTGGTGCTTTTTAAATGTCAGCCATCCAACAAAAACAAAGCAATTACGCCTTTACAAGAAAGAGACAAAACCATCTTTTACCGGGAGCAAAGTGCTTTAAGACCCAGCAAGGTATTTTGAGACATACTGATAAATATTCACTCTGTGTGAGCCTCACTAATGACAGGCTGTTAATGGAGCACAACAGAGTTGGTACAATGGCCGTCAGTACTAGTGTCAACGGTAAAGCTGCGTGATTGAAAGTGCAGCATTACTTCAAAGACATGTCCAATTACACAGCTGACACCCCTGAAGAACTAGACTGCTGACTGGATATCAACTGTGACTCCGCCCTTCTAGCAGACTCCGCCTTCCTAGAAATCACCAAACAGACCTCTGAGTGAAAAAGGCCTCCAGACCTCAGCTGGTTTTGTCTACAGAAAAAAATGGACAGTGTTTTGAAAAGCGCTGCTATCCAACACTGTGCTAAAACTAAAATATCCAGAGCTGCCACGTTGTCCTAGAGTCCCATTTTTCTTCCAAAATCTGGATCTTCTGTATAACAGAATGAAAATATTACTACATACATGTTACAAGCAAACCCACGAAGGCCCTCTGATCTAATTTTTTTTCGCATAACAGGTCATATTTCCTGCAGTCTGAATCAAGGAAATCCACAAGAACTTTTTTCTACTTGGATTTAGGTCACATTTGTTGGTGCTTTTAAATCTGATTCAAATTGGATTTCTGGACTTTTAACTCACTTTTACCAATCAGACTAGACTTCAGATGTGTTTTTTTTGTCATTCGGGGAGGTGGTCGTTGACGTTGTGGCTGCTGACGTGAGAGTCATCATCAAAAAAGTCAGTGCTGCACCACATGTAATAAATTAAATACAGAGATCCGCTATGGGTAATGTATTTTAACTTTGTGTGCTACAGTTGAAATATAGCCACATCATAGTGCTAGTTACAGTCATTCATGAAATCTTAGCTCATAATGTCCCAGCAACTGATACACTGCAAGTTAGCTCAAAGTGCTTATGGTGTACTTGTCTGATGAAACAGTCCAAGGATGTAACCGCGGCTCTGTAGGGGACTGTATTCATATGTTCTATTAATTATGTCAGTTTTCTGAGTCACAATATAGTTTTAATGGCATCCTTAAGGGAATCGTATTACTACTACTGCTGGATGTGATCTGGATATTACCTTTCATCACAGCCCCAGTTAATACCTGTTTTTTTGTATCTGCTTGTTCACTGTCAAAACTCAACAAACACTAATTTAAAAAAGGATCTGATGTGACTGCCTCTCCCTTGTACTCATGTGAGTCATGAACAAATCAGTTTGTGACGCAGTGTGAACAAAGCTTGAGTTACATGACAGTAAGACTGATACTAGAAGCTTTATTTTACTCAAACTGTACCCAACTTCTACCAAAGAGTCAGGACTGAAGGCAGGATAGCTTACACGTAACATGTATAAAGCAATATTCCCTTTTCGACTACTTAATGACCTCATGATTCAAATGACAGTGATATCTGGGCGGGAAAGTACATGAAAAAGACAAAACATATTGGCTTTGGGACTCATTCGATTTTCAAAACTGCCGTTCATTTTTCCCGCAGACTAAGATAAGATCCAGGATTCGTCTGGCTGTTATGGGCGAATCACAAAAAAGGCGAAACATCCTCAGAGGTCTGTAACATGCTCAGGCTGTCAGATGCCGTGTCAAAACCAAATACCTGTTTTCATTCCTTAACAACCAAGTCGCCATTTTCAGTGATGGAGGAGGAGAGAGGAAGGGGAGGGAATACAGGGAGGGATGATAGAAGGGAGACTTTAACAGCTGAGACGGACAAAGGAGTTAGCAGCAGAGCTATTGAGCGCTTGTAGAAAACTAAGCTTAACATGGATTTCCACTAAAAAAGGACTCGGCATTAGTGAGCCGGTCAATTACAGCAGATATGTGGTTTCAGGCCCCTGTCAGTGAGTTCACGTTAACGTTAACTGAAAATGTGCCACTGAATGAAAAACAACCATTAAAGATTAAAGTTAATTCACAGCTGTGTGCTGCAGGACGCTCAGAGAAACATTTAGTCTTGTTAGTGCACCTGTTAGTGTTTTTCGTTCACGAGTATTCAAGCCGCTTTAAGTCTGACTATTTTTTGACTTCTGTTCACAATCACAAAACCCTGGTATGAGAAAATGCAAATCATTTTTTTTCTGTCTGTGAGAAGAACGTATTTAGGCCTGTTTCAGTTACGAAGTTTTAGCTGATATTCACACTTCCACTATCCACACTGTTTCTTTGATTTTTGTCAAGAGGTGACAGTGTCTCAGAATACGAAGTTTAATTTTCAACGAACCGGCAACGCTCCAGTAAATAAGTCGAAGTACTAGGGCTGTGTCCTAACCTGCATTAACTCCACAGTAAAAAAGTGTATGAGAATAGTACGCAGCCATTAGAAAAACATTCAGTAATGTAGTACCAGGATTTCTGCAGGTGTCAAAGTAAAATCTAAGACGCCACGAAAAGGCCACAAAAATGAAAGCAATTTAAGACCAATTACACGTCCATGCTGGTAAAAAGTAGCACGGAAATAAAATAAATATCTTAGAATTACTTATCAAATAAAGTCATTTATTTACATTTACCAAGCTGTGTTTTCACATTCACCATTGTGGTAAGGGTCTGCGTTTTTTGGAAACGTAAAAAATTGTATGTTTTTCTGATTTTGCATGCGACCCCAGGCCCTTTATATTAAGTGTGCACAACGTTAGCGTCTTCTAGTACAACGTGGCTTCATATTCGTTGTTTTTAAGTGGTTTTAGCCAACCATTAAATGCTTCATTTTTGAGCCAGGACTTGCGCTCACCCATACAGACTAATGTAAAATCAAATAGAAGTCCCTTAGAAAACCACATGAAACGCCACGTTACTTCAAACCTTCCAGCTTAGTGTGTGTGGCGACGCATTCCGAGCAGGTTGTAAAGTTTATATCAGCTATCAGTTCCACCCTGGTGTCGTCTGTAGTTTTATTACAGTGCGCTACATCTGGACCGCTGAAAGAAAGAACTCCAACACAGAACCAATATACACTGTGTCTTCAGAGAATTTTGTTCTGCAAAAACAGAAAGAAAAAAAAAAACCCACTTGACGGAAATTCAGATTGACATTTAAAACCTAAACCTAGGCATTATGCCCAGAACTTCTTAAGACTTCATACAAAGATTGTATGAGTATGTGTGGTTTTGGACACAGCTTTAGTTTTCATGCATTTCCCTCTGAAGCGGAAACTAGTCAAAGATGGATCGGTGCTGGAGAGAGAACTTTACAGTTGGTCCCCATACCTGAGTTTGTAGCGGACATTTCAGGAAGAGCGCCTAGAGCCAGGTCTGAGACGGTTTAGCTCTAAATTAGATGCGCTAAAATGAGTTGAGCTGACATAAATGTTGACCTGAATCATTTAAAGTTTAATTGGTAATTAAATCAATTCTGATGTTTTTTTTTTTTTTAAAGAAAGACAGAACGATCAATTCTGAGTAATCAAGTATTTGTTGGACTTCCGGGTAAGTTCAAAGTAGATGGAAGTGAAACAGCTGGCTAGCATTTCGTCTGTAAATGGAAATAAAGATATATAAGAAGAAATAACCACGAGTAACGCTAATTTTCGGTCACTCTATGCAACAGCTAAAGTACAAGCCGTGTGGCCGAGATCATCCGTTGGTGATCTTACTTTCTACACGTTGATACTTCAGTAGCTCCGAACTGACAGAGACAGCTCGATCTCAACTAAACAAACATTCCCCACCGCTGCCCTCTCCACGTGTTATAGCACCAGGGAATCAGATACAGAATTACAAAGTGCGTCTTCATCATCAGTAATAACCCTGACTTCCAAAGTAAAGGTGGACCTCCTATAAGGTTAAACAGCTATTAGTTAGTAACCATGCCAGCACATATTGACAATGACAGGCTATAAAAACTGCTGCTTATAATGAATGAGGGCAAAGGTACAATTAGCGCCACACTACAGTGCCAAACAGGCTTAGGACTGTGTGCCCGTGCAGAGTGGAATAGGTGCGTGCCAAATGTAGCCCATCCCTTAGTCATCTAGAATCTGGCTGTCTGAAGGCGGACCAGCGGACGTGGGCCAGAGTTTTGCTGACCATCGTCTGGAGCCAGTCGCGGAGAGGCCATTGCTTCTCTGACCACAGCAGAGATGAGCTGGAGTGACCGAGGGACCGCTAACTCCTGCGAGCCAGAGAGTCTAAGGGCATCACTCTCTCTGCACTGCAATAGGTTAGCTTAAGCTCAAGCGTTTTATTTGTATCGTTTTAGGTTCTTTAAATGAGTTTTTTTTAATGAAGTTATTGAAGATATTAGTTATCATTAAGACAGAGAAAAGCTGGGAGAAAAATCGTGCCCTTCTCTCTATTATGTCGGGGCTAACCTGAAACAGGCAAAAGAAAAACAACTTACTAACAAATAACACATCAAATACAGACAAAGATATCACAAGGCAAACAGGAAAATAATTCAGACAGAAGTGGAGTTTTTTAAATAAATATGGTGTGGCATTATGTAAAATAAGAGTCATAATTTCTTCATTCTTCACGTTTCCCAACCTCTCTTTATCCCTCAGGCTGTTTTTGTTACTGTGGTAACAGTTACTGGTCTATGTAAATGACCTCTGTTCTGATTGGCTGCCTTATATTGTACCTAATTTAAAAAAAAAGCAATCCAGGTTGAAATACTTCTTGTGACGTATCAATAAATTCTGTATATTTGCATGTGGCACCCTAGCTGTTTTCTTTCAAAAAGGAAATCTGACTGTCCGTGGTTTCAGCCTTTTAATGCCGGGTCATTATTAAAGTCGAGATGTACTTACTGGTAATCAAACGATCCATCTTGATCTTTCTGGTCCACAGGGTCCAAAGGGAGGTCTTTTTTATCTCTCACTAAAGAAAGGAAGTAAACTGATTCAGAACAACACTTTAAACATTGCCGAATCCACATTCAAAATATAGACTAATCACTGGTAGTCTGTGCCAGCTGGGGAAGGCTTTGTGGCACAGTGGTGCTGCAAATGACTGCAGTGGTGGTATTTTGAATTGATCAGTGAATTATTTATGGCTTGCTCTACAATCAAACAGGCCATGTCAATAATGTACTGGGCATAAGAAAGAAAATAGCTTTTGTAATTTTTTATTTATGTGGTCAGCCTTCCAGTACTGCCGGGTTTGTGGCTGGCAAGCTTTAAAGGAAATTAGATTCCCAATAACAGTGTTTGATTCTGATTGGGTAATCCTGACCATAGCAGCTGGTAGCCAATAAGATGTGAATAACCCAGTCAAACCATAAACCACTGATCCATTCAGAGGCTCTGGCAAAGTTCCCTTTAAGCCATTTCAGTTTACTTCGTGTGCATGTCCATGCTGGCCATACACTCCTAAAACAGGTGCCAAAATGAGTTCTTTGTGTGATGCCACATAAGAACCATTAAAGTTCCCCAAAGGGCCATTTTTGTAAATTAGATGCGAGGAGTGAAGGACTTTTTTCCAATTCACGCGTGGTCATTTTCCTTCAGAGGACCTTAACATTATGAAGAGGTTCTTTAAACTTCAGAACGGGTCTTTACACACACATCTCATTTACAAAAATAGCTCTTTCAAGAACCACCCATTGAAATGATCTTTAGGAAACCTAGCACGTTTTTCTTTGGCATTATGAAAAAAATCAACCTTTTTTCAGTTGTAGCAGTAGTAAAATGTGTCGGGATCTATAATCACAGCTTTATATTTGCTACCATTATTTCTATTGATATATATACAACAACCACAAGGTTGTTTTCTTTAAGCAAGCACACAAGCTCACGCGAATCAATTGTTTTATAGGGTTTTGTTTAATCAGAAGACTGATCGAACACATCTGGTATTTCTATTCATGTATCTTCTTTTTTGAAATGACAGTTTGTGACACCAACTGCAAATAACAATCTATACATGTTCTGCTTTGCCAAAGAGCAATCTTAAAAAATGAAATAAATCACGTTTCTGGAGAGTAGAAGTGATATCACAGGTTTGGTTAATGTGTGCTGTGTTAAGTCCATGGGAATAGTGATCTTCAGAGAGCGATCCGTCTGTTCTCCCTTATCCACAGGACATTTACAGCAGGAGATGTTGGTCCAGAGCAGTTTGGGTATTGAAGGACTCGTCCTATCCCAGTAACAGACTGTTTCAACTTCTGCAATCAGGCAGAAGGTTCTGCAACATCAGGGCCAAAACAGAGACTCAAGAGTAGCTTCTATCCTCCGGCCTTTCACGTTCTAAACCAGAACATGCCCACCCCCACAGCCTTACCTTAGGGGACATAGGGTGTCAGGTGTCGTATCAGATTCATTGTTTCATATCTGTCATGTTTCATGTCTGTCATATTTCATAACTGCTCATTATTTATTATTACATTACACACTGCTACACAGGTCCTTACCTCTGTTTACATTGCTGTGCTAATATGGCACAATGTACTTAAACGTCCCACTTGCACACTGTGCATATGTAAATCTGCCAGATCGCTGCTTCATTTATCACTTAAAACACTCTAACTTAGCGTCCATATTTTACCTTCAATTTGCGTTCCTCCTTTCTGTAGTTTTACTCTTATTTATATAAAAAAGAAGCGGTTCAGGAAACATTTCACTGCGTGTTGTACTTGTAGAACTATGCAGGTGACAAATAAAGAATCTTGAGTAATCACTGATAACGGTCCTGAAACATCCCAGTTGTGTCTGTATTGAGAGTGTGACGGTGGTTGTAGCGCTGTGAGTGTTACCTGGGTACTTCCCTCCTCGGCTTCTCTTTATGAAGCAGACGATGAGCAGGATGAGAACGAGAAGTGCAATGGCGCACATGAGGCCGATGAACCAGCCCTGCGTGGCGATGTCCACGTGGTCCTTGCTGTAAGCTATTATGCAACAGACACACAGAGGGGAAAGTGAGGGAGGAAGAAGGATGAGAGAGAGAGAGAGAGAGAGAGAGAGAGAGAGAGAGAGAGAGGGGGGGACAGAAAGAGAGAGAGAGAATAAGAATGAAATGATTGTTTGCTCGATGAACTACTCACCACCCTGTTATTTATTACCTTCAAATCAAAACCAAACCTTTAACGAATGTCTTTATGTTCCAGCAGCAAAGTCTTCACTGACAACCTCCCTTTATCAAAAACACATTAGCGGGAAGAAGAGTGCATTAGGGCCCGCATTATCAAGCCCTGCACTGTGGTAACAAAATCAGCAACGAGTCAGTGTTCTCTCGAGAACTATCGGGGAAAAAGAAGCAAGTAAAAGGAGCACATCTCTTTCACTCGACTTTACAGCTCCTACTGTGTTCTAATAACCGTGTCCAATCAGTGTAGACTCAGTTTTTAAATGCACCATTAGTGCTTCCTGACGGATGGCAGGTTGTTTTTCGCTGAAGTCAAACGTACTAGGGTTCAACCGATACATCGACTGACTGAAAATATTTGCAGATAGTATATAAATCCTGCTCACTGATGAGTTTTAGTGTCTACACGATGCTTATATATAGTGGACAATTGATTGCTGTAACAAATATCTCATATATGAAGAAACCACACTAAACAAACGTGTTTTACATGATTAATTAAATCTGTTCACTTCACAGCAACTGTCTTGTGGCATGACACGGTGAACCTGCAAGTCTGAATTCAAAACTTCAACATAAAAATGTAAAACGCATCCAAACTTAATCTTTATCTTTATATTGTGAAAATGTTGAGCGAATCCAAAACATCCAGCTAACAAGACATATTAATTAAGGTTTTAGAGTTTTTTCAACACATGCTTCTAAACTCTTCTTTTGCTTTCCTTGTCTAACTGATTTGTTGGCTCATCCAGTGTGAGGTTGCCAGTCGTTTTTAAGGGATAATTTCAATATACATTACATATATAGCATTTGGCAGACACTGTTATCCAGAACTACTCCCTAATTTACCTGGTCGAGAAATCAAAAGGGTAGAGCTCACGGTGCGGCATAAACCACAATCTACAGACCTGAAGGACACACTTGCCGTTGCTGTTTGAACACACATCCTGTCTTAACAGGTAAACAACTTGCGCTGACTGATGAATAGCACACACACAAACAGTTTCTAAGATATTTACCTTCTTGAACTGTTTATTTAGTACTCGCTGAGACATGGTATGAATAGAAATGACCATGGTAACAATTACCCATTCCTGTCCTGGTGAAGTGGGTAACATAGTTGTTACCATTTAACAACTGAGGTCTGATTCCCCAACCAAGAAAGAAATCACAAGACTCCTAATATGACATTAGCGTAACTCTGTAACATGACTAAACTGTACGTTGTCCACCAAATGCTACCAAGTCTAAATTTAGAGTACTGAAGTAACATTAGTGGCTTAACACTGGAGGAACAAACAAACCAAGGTTGGCAGAACAAATGAACTGTAAGGAAAATCTGGTGAGTACAACTCAAACAGTACAAACAATTGTGTTGCATTGATAGGTTCAGTTCTCTAAACAATCTCTTTCCTCCAATTTCCCCCACAAATGACTAAGTTCCAGTCCCATTCACAAGCTCGGCCTCCTTCAGTCACATCACACCTCTAACACTGGAAGTGTAAAGGCTAGCAAGTGCTACCTCCAAGACAGGAGGCGCCACCTCGTCTTTCGAACTGCCACTGACGCCACATCATCGGAGCTCTGCCCAGCGACGGACTTCACAATCTCCCAGACAGCTCCACCACTAGGGAGCCCAACCTTAACAGTTTATTTTTACAGTGTCAGATGACAAAACACCAAAAACTTTATTTTACTGTTACTGAGTTATATTCCACAGTGAAGCACTTCTGAACTAAAACTAAATCCTGCAGTCTATATACTTTTTGGCAACACTCAATTATTTAAGTCAGCATGACGTGTTTAGAATTTTCTAGATCCGGAAAACGGGCATCGGTAAAAACGCTTTCACATCGATCAAGCCCCAAAACATACTTCAGCTGCAATGTTCTTTGTAAACAATACAAGCCTCCACATCTTATGCACAGCATTTGCCATCTTAACCAAATATATTCAATATGCTTAAAATCATAAGAGTCCAAGCCAGAGGGGAAACAAGGTGGAGCGAGAGATAAAGGATCGATATTGTACTCTGTATGTTATTGCAGAGCAAGGCTTGAGAGATTTTATCTGGTTTACCACACCTGAGGCACACACTAATTCCATGATCACAGGTTCTGTGAGAAAACATGCCCATCTGCTTATTGATCTGAGCGGCACACTGAAAGACACCCCAATCAATGAAACCAGGCTACTGTTCCAGAGGCAAAGCTTGTTAATTGACTCCTTTATCTATGAGATGCGGAATATAGCTTCATTGCTTAATTATCAGCTGCTTATTTAGTTATACATGTGTATTTATATATGTGTAGTTTATTATTATACAGGGGGTCCTTTGGATGTGGCACAGATCTGTTCCTATGACAGATGAAATCATAATCCTAACACTAAAGAACATAAAAACACAGATAAAGGAAAAGGACATAAACATACTGCACTTGTTCCCTGTAGAGTACTGGGGGCGCAGACTCCCTCACAAATGCCACGTTACTGCGTATTCTTCCGCTGCGCACAACCAAACTAGTTCGCCCACGTAGCGCGTTAGTATGAGGCTAACGGTGTATGACAAAACACTCACGTCTCAATTTTTGAAGGTTTTTATAAGAGTGAGCGTTGTAAACCTGCCACGTTGTACGTCGAGATTTTCATAACCCAAGGACCCCCTGTGTGTGTGCTGTATGTCTCCTTTGTATGTGCAATTTTTTTTGCCGTCCAAATTGCACATATTTATTGATGCCCTGCATTTTT
>JBBIGA010042413.1:0-13320 GCA_037576975.1 Alestes dentex
TGTTTACTGTCAGCTTCACAGCCTTCAACACAGAGTTATCACAGGATGTACTGCGCCCCCAAAAAGCATACATCCAGCACATCACCCATCTCCAACGCCATCCCACCTTTCTTGTCCCTCACTACCCTCCAGCAGATAACACTCCGGAGGATGGTGACGGACGAGAAGGGCTCAACCCACACAAAATAACACAAAATAACACACATTATCACATAAACACACACTAACACAAAGAACACACCTCATGGGAGGCAGTCCTGCAGTGCGACTCCCTACAATATTTTATTTTATAAAGTTTTATTATGAAAATGTCTCAGTCATGTGAAATATTTAGCCCACAAGCTCGCAAAATTAGTAAAAAACAACTTTTTTAGTTGTATCTACACCGGTCCGTGAAAATATTGTTTTACATGAAACTGGTCCGTGGCACAAAAATGGTCAGGGGCCGCTGCACTATTGTATACTTATGTAATACTTATACTATCAAATGGAATAGATTATCTTTATTGTCAAGTAACAGATTACACATGCACAATGATGCCCAATGCTAAAAAAGCTAATGCATGAATACAAATAGAATGACAATAGCAATAAAGTAGTTAAAAGAAAACTAACGGACAGTGCGAACAGTGTTGGCCTTAGAAAATTGTGGAAAGTATCAATTTAATAATATCAGTGTAAACAGTATTAACAGTAAAAAGTGTCTGGAAGTAATAAATAGTGCAAACGGCTCAAATGTGCAAAAATGCACCAAAACAGAACAGTACAAGAATACATACAATTTACCAGAGATTATGCTGGTGTGACTTTACTCCCTTTAAGTAAAAAAAAGCAATTTGATTGATAATAGCACCTCTGTGTAGAATGATAATAGCTCTTTCCTCTGGACTGCAGAACACAGCTTTACATAGACTGTCACTAAAGGTCTACAGTAATTACTGAACCGATTCATAGAGAGCACATATTTATATATATATAGTTAATACTTTGTGTTAATTTTGACCTGATAACACACCTGTCCTGATCAAACATCATAACACACACTTGTCTGAGGACAGTGGGTATTATTCGTTAAATTGTTAAACAACCCTGACAACTCTAGTCATCCTTTAGTTTTTAATAGTGTTTAAATTACGTGATTAACTGCATAGTTAAGTGACAGAAATATAAAGAATGTAAGAGATGAATTTACTGTACACATAAGAATGACAAAGTGAGAAACAATCAATGTGGAATTACACCTTCTTCTGTTAACCCTGGCAAGCTGTGACTTCTGAGGAACTCAGCAGTGACTGCATGTGTGTTTGCTTGTGTCTGCATACACTGTGTGTTTGTGTGATGAAGTTGTGAGGAAGAGGAGTCGGCATCAGGGGCCAGAAGATATTTACCTGGACGATCTCAATGCTTTGGAACCCGATGTTGCTGCCCGTTACTTCCCCAAAAGGTGCAAACACTCTATTAAAATATTACCAACATAATACTTTGGTTTGCTGAAATAACACTGCTTAAAACTCATTACCGTGTTTTTTCTTGAAGTAGTCCAATTGAACAGCTTAGTGAAGTACAGTTTTTAGACTGAACAGCACAACACTTTATTTTACAGTTTATGTATGTCCTTACAATTGTCTTTGTGTGTGTGTGTGTGTGTGTAGTGAGTCTGTAGGGCAGTGTGAGGAGGTGTTTGTGTGTTCAGGTTCTCAGTCTCCTCAGTCTGTGGCCAGTGCTGCTGCAGACAGCGGGACTGAATGTCTGTCTGATTCTGCCACGGACCTGCCGTCCGTGTCACTGTCACTGTGTGGAGGCCTTGGAGACAATGCCCATGTTAACAAGGGTAAATATATACATGCGACTTGTTTCTCGCAAATATGCAAAACACTTCACTTAACAAGATACGTAGATCTTACTTGGTTAGACCTCGTCACATTTACACTCAATCTTGATGAAATCTCACCATGATTGAGTCCGATTAACAGAGGTCACCATATACGGATTCTTTCTTCAAACTGCTAAATACGCTGGCAGAGGCATGCATGTATGTGTAGGAACTGTTTTTAAGGCGTTCATGGTGTCTGTTCATTTAAATCACAACTAATGATGGATATTCCAGTGAGGTCGCACAGTTCAGTAAGTCACATTCAGGTACAATAAAAAAAAA
This sequence comes from Alestes dentex, assembly GCA_037576975.1. Taxonomy (NCBI): domain Eukaryota; kingdom Metazoa; phylum Chordata; class Actinopteri; order Characiformes; family Alestidae; genus Alestes; species Alestes dentex. The sequence continues at coordinate 2,156 of JBBIGA010042413.1, forward strand.
CTGTCAAGATTGTTTAGGAGATTGTCTGGGACTATGTTGAGAAATGTGCAGTGTTGAATGTTGAAAAACTCTGACCTCTGTTGATGATCTTTGGACAACTCTGAAAAAAAGCAGCATGTAGTTGCTTTTTTGCCATAATGCCTCCATGATCATTAAAAAAAAACATGAAACACTTAAGGAACTGTGTGGCATCTAGCACTGTCTCGCTGAGTCTATAATTTGTGGTATTTTTCACCTTTAAATGAACAAACAGATCACAAACAGTTGCTATACAGTTGACTGCCTGTGAAGCTTCAATTACAATTAACATTAGAGTAATGTAACAGCTTGAAGGGTAGTTCTAATCATTCTTTCCCTCAAAATAACTCACAAACATGCATGTGTTTATGTTAAATACCCCACATGCATTTACATGTACATGTACTACACTGATTGGTATTTACATTTTGGATAGTGACTTAATGATAAACCGTTTCATCATTACAGAGAAGTTTTTGGAACATATTATCACCTATCAGCAGTTCGCTGATAACCCTGCCATCATCGACAACCCAAACCTGGTTGTGAGAATCGACAACAGGTCAGTGACACTAAAAGCCTTCTGTTTATGTTTGTTTTATGAGTGGCTCCTAAAGTGCACTTACCACTTAGGCCTTTTCCATTTCAGGTATTATAACTGGACACTGGCTGCGCCCCTCATTCTCAGTATGCTAGCTTTTCAGAAGAGTCTGCCCAAGGTTTGACTTTACATTGTGCATTACATTAAAGATTAGAGCACTACAGAAGCCTGTTATCAGGTGATATGATGCACTGTGTTCTGTGTGCAATGCAGGCAGCTGAAGATGCCTGGGTGAAAGAGAAAATGCCAAAAAAGACCAACCGCTGGTGGTTCTGGAGGAAGAGCAGCGTACCACAGGTATTTGCACACCTTCCTTCTCACACACACACATTACATCAGAATTCAGAGGACTGTTTCTTCACATGACACATACTTGTTTTCAAAAACATTTCCAGCAGTCAGAGCCTAAAGAGGAGACGCGAGATTTACTCAGTAGGGTCCCATCCCACTACCATGAGAAGCCTGTTTCACGGTAAGTATCTAAAAACAGATGATCCATTCAATAACCAACCATGAAATAGTTCCATGTAGTTTCCCCATGATGTTTTGGTAACTATAGTGAAGATGCTGTTGTGTGCCAACATGTTTGTGCTCCTAGCACAACTTGTTTGTGTACAGTGTTCATTTTTTGTATGACAGCCGAAATCTCGTCTTCTTGATCAAAAATGTGTAAGCTATCTGTAAACCATTTGAACTGTGAGTGGTACATTTTAAATATTCCAATACTTAAAGGTCATTCTATATCCACTAGTTTTCATGAAAAGTATAAGCCAAAAAATTAAATAAATAAATAAAATGCAAAGCTCTCGTTAGTTTACGAACCTCAGATATACACTATATACCCTAAATATACACTAAGAAATATATTTTACTTTTAATCAACCATTGCTAATGAATTCCTACAACAGGTAATTTATTAGACAGACATTTTTGTTATATTGCAATATTTCACACTGGATTTTTTTGGTCAGTTTTTGAAGTCTCTCTTTATTTATTTGTTTTGTTTTTGTGTGCTTAAATATGCTGGGTTAAGGATGGAAAGACAAGCATGTTGCATTTCATAAATGAATATATTTGGTACTGTTTTGTTTAATTCTAGAATTGAAGCTAACTACATTTGTGTGTTTAGGCCCCTGTTTTTGTTTATATAAATGTTAGTGAAACTGAAACTAAAAAAGTATATAAGTTGCATTGCTTGCAAAAAATGCATAGAAACAATACACAGCATATGGCCTGCTTTGTTACTTCTTACCACTATTTATTCATATGAGAAATATTTAAACATTTGTGTGATATTATTTTCTTCAGGCAGGTGGCAGCAGACTCCTCCACTGATGAAGATTGTAAGGAGCTGAACACAGCTGCCCTTACTGAGCGCAAGCAAACGGAGGGACATGCTCACACCCACTCCTACAAGAAATCATTACGGCTGTCATCAGACCAGATTGTAAGCCACTGTCTATATAGAGCGTGTGAAGTGGTTTAAGAAGTGTTTGAGTAAAGTGGCTGAAGTGTGCATGTTTATATGTGGAACAGGCCAGTTTGGGACTGAAGGAAGGGCCCAATGATGTTGTGTTCAGCATCACCACACAGTATCAGGGCACGTGCCGCTGTGAGGGAACCATCTACTTGTGGCACTGGAACGACAAGATAGTCATCTCTGACATTGACGGCACCATCACAAAGTAGGTTACCGTTCCTGCAGTACTGCAGATACCAAGTGACACATGTACCTTCAGTTATCTCCTAGAATCCAGACAGTACCTTCACAGGCAAAGCAATGATGTAGACTCCTAAACAATTCCTGGCTTGAGATATGTTTGTGGCAAAAGACTTTCATTGTTAAATCAACTTCACATTATTTGGCACTCCTTTAAAAGAATATTTTGGTGTAAAATCTTATTTACACATTCCACTCAACCCAGATCTTGCCAGTCAGCCATGTAATATCATGAAACATGAGTGAAACACACCCAAAATGTCTCTCCACCCACATTCAGGTCAATTAAGGTGGCACAGACTCGTAAATGTGGTTTCAGGCACAGTTACTATACTTATGAAAGCTATAAAAATGACCAAAACTTCACCATGATGATGAACACCGCAGAGGCAGTGACAACGGGATGTATTGTCATAAATGCAGAGAGATCTGATGCAAGATCCGTCCTCCTTACAACTGCTTTGTAAATAATAGCCCCACTATCCGAAATGGCTGCCGGTCGTGATGTAGTAAGTCGTACTGTGTTCTAAACCACACTGACAAGTTTGTGCTACCTTTAATGAAGGAGGGTGTGCTTTGAGAGAAGGTATACAATGTATTTCTTGTGTTTACCAAAAGAACTAAAAGATACAAAAAATGTAGCATCAGGATCATCTGAATGATAGGGCCAGGTTATAGAAGGATAAATAATCAAGTTTGGTGCATCGTTTGTCTATCTTTCTTAGGTCTGATGTTCTAGGACAGTTTCTTCCACAGCTTGGAAAAGACTGGACGCATCAGGGCATCGCTAAACTCTACCACACTATTCATGAGTAAGACATGAAGACAGACATGTGTAACACACTCTCTTACACCTCTTTAGAGACACCGATCAGGTGGCATGTAGCTCATGCACAGTAATGACAGTGTTACTGTTAATAGCTTGTATGCATACTGCAGTGCTACTCTAAAACCTCTATGTGTGTTTGTATGTTAATTTGTAGGAACGGCTACAAGTTTTTATACTGCTCAGCACGTGCAATCGGCATGGCTAGGATGACTCGGGGATACTTACACTGGGTGAACGACAGAGGAACCATTTTACCACGTGGACCACTAATGCTGTCACCTAGCAGCCTGTTTTCAGCTTTTCACAGGTGCACACACAGAGTGGTGATCCTAGACTCTGGGCCCCCCAAATAAACCAACCGATTACGCTTAATTTGGTAAAATATAATATAAAGATACTTTATTGTTTAATTTAGGTATGCAGTAGCTTGATATACATAATTAAATACAATTCAATATACACAACAAAAAAAATACTTTCGATTTACTGAAAAGTTTTGAACAGTAATAATGTATGACAGTTACAGACCTATAGTACCTTTATGGGAGGTCTAAGGGGTTTTACAACCCCTCAACAAATGTTTTGAGTTGGCATCGGGGGCCCATTTTCCAAAATGTTTGATGGGGCCCCAAACATTTGCCTGATTTGCCTCTGAGTTTAAGGGGTTGAATAGAGGTTCGAGGATGAAAGCTAAATACAGAGCAGCTTTTTAAATGAAGCAAAACCTTTTCACACTGTTTTGCAGGGAGGTGATTGAGAAGAAGCCAGAGAAGTTTAAGATTGAGTGCTTAACAGACATCAAGAATCTTTTCCCTCAAAACTCTCAGCCCTTCTACGCTGCCTTCGGAAACCGCAGCAATGTAAGGGTGCCAGTCTTCGACCTCGCAAATATACTTTTAAACCAGGCAAATCAACCCCTATCCACCGGTGTGGCTGCAGGCTTTTGTTCTAAACATGCAGGAGCTCAACTTTTTGAAGACTGACATCAAGTGGAATCAGGTGTGCTGCTGATTATTTGGAACAGAAACCTGCAACACACTGACACCTCCGGCTCAACCAGATAAAAAGAATATATTTGTACATTTGGCATAACTTTAAATATAAAAATAAAACAAATACGATGAAATCAGTATAGCACATGTGGAGTAAGTGGAACTAACAAAAAATACAGAACTGTATTTAAATACATGAAATACATAACCGTGTTAGAATATGGTACAAACCTACTTCTTAATTAAAGGCACAAATAATGTACTCTTGGGGGCAACACCCATTGACGGATGTCCTGAGAATGTACCTCATTGAAACATGTTGTGTACTTCATAGAAATGATTCTGCTGATCGGTTAGACTGACACATTGCAATGTATCGATGTCATTTTACACTGCTGTTAATGCCACTGGAGCCTAATAGAGCCCGTAAAGCCTAGAATGTATTTTTAGATGATCTGTATTAAACCTTTAAGGCTTTCTCTAAAAAAGAAACTGTCTATTTCTGTTCTTAATCTGTTTAATCAGATTAGAACGTGATTTTGTAATGCTGCTGCTGTGATCTAGTAAAGCTGAAAATTAGATTTGAATTTCGTTTGTGACGGATAAGTACAGCACCGAATAGGAAAACTGAAACTTTTTTGAACAAGAAAATACACAAATAGGAATTCGACTCTTAAATTAGTCACATTTTAATGTTATGAAACCAATCAATAATATGCCCTTACCATTCTGAACTTTTCTGATAATGACTTACTCAGGAACAAATCAAAGTGTATCCAGCGATGAAGGCAGTCCAGGGCTTCTGTTGTCTTTTTTTTTTTATGCAGTACTAGTGCTTCTATACCTAATTTATATAATCTTTCACTGGTATGTTTGCCTGGTATGTATATTTGAAAGTGCAGCTGTGTTCTAAACTTTATCGCTAGAGACCTTCTTGATTCTAATTTTTGCTTGAAATTTGAAGTTCAGCTGCGTGTGTGTGTATGTACTTCCAGGATGTGTTTGCCTATAAGCAAGTGCACGTTCCAACATGCCGCATATTCACCGTAAACCCTAAAGGAGAGGTCATTCAGGAGCTGACCAGAGGCAACAAGACATCGTAAGTTTCTAACTCTGTTCACAGACTCCCCCCTGCATTACAGTTGCTCAAGTTCTGTCGTCCAGAGTCATACAGAGTAAATAAACAAATTAACAAATGGAGAAAGAACTTGTGTAACATTGTTTTTAGACAGCTGGCTCCATTCCAGAATCAGATTATATGTTCAATAGACATGTTCACTTTTTTTATTGTTTGCATGAATGTAGGCTCGCACTAAAGTGCCTAAATTATGTCATTATAGGTACTGATTAATACATTTTAAGCTTATTAACTCAAGAGGTTAAGTGTAATTGTTAAGTGTAAGCTCATCAGGACATTTTGTCCAGTGGGAAGAGTGACCGCTTGCGAGATTTTGGATGATTCTTATCAGTCTAAATTATGGGATGATTAAAGGTTTAAAAAAGAGCAGACAAAAAGCTCTAGGGCTCTCACTTAAAGATAATTGTATCTTTTGAAGATAATGAAATTTTGTCAGACATCCCAACCTATGATGGTTGCTGCGGAGTGTATTTTAGAGCATGATCATTCTAAACACTGTCAGATATTAACGTTTCAGTTTTCTTTTATTTGTGTTGCAGGTATAGACGACTCAACGAGTTGGTGGATCATATTTTCCCTTGGGTCCACAAAGAAAAAAGCGCTGCTTTCGTCAGCCCAGAATTCAGTTCTTTCTGCTACTGGAGGCAGCCAGTGGCTGAGATCTGCCTGGAGGAGATCCTGCTGCTCTAAAAACCTGCTGCGATTGGTCAGGCTGGAACTGACCTTAGTTGTGATGCTCTTAGATGCGCTTGTTACCTTAAAGCACTTAAACCTATTGATTCTTAGTTTTCGATATTAGTAGAAAACGAGTTTGTATTTCTCTAGAATGAACTGCTGAATAGTAAGTTGCACAGTTTAGACTGAAAGCCTTAATTGTGTCTGCTTGTATTTACAGGCCCCCAGTGGGGAAAATACTGCCTATGGTGCCTCATTTAACCCATGAGGATCTCTGAAGATTGAATATGCTGAATGTTTTTACGCAGGACATTTCTTATAGTTGCTTAATGCATTACATACTTTTATGATGTAAATACAGTCCTAGTTCATTTTTACATATAAATGTGACTGTTCAGAGTTCCTGTAGGCTCTTCAGAATGTAAATCTATTATAAAATACAACTACAGACATGGCTTTAGATTAGTAATAAATCTTGTTTACACTTCTGTTTTAAACAGTTCTGTTGATCTGAGACTGAATTTGTATTCCTACAGTGTAACTGATTTCTATAACGCTTTCTATTGAATTAACATTTCAAACCATAGCAGTTTTAAATGTCTTGAATTTGAGATACTGTGTAGTGACCACTGTTGTGAGCAAACAGCATTCTGCTGCAGTAGACGTTTTCAGATGTTTACTATTTAGTTTCTGTAATGAAAAACATTTAAGGGTGCACAAACAGCATCCACACAAGCAAAGACAATAAACAAAATTTATTTTTTGGAAAATGCTGGTACAAGGATGTTTCTTTTATTTCAGTTCTTCTTTTATTCCAAAAAAAAAAAAAACCTAACATTTTCAGGGTTTTCAGAGCAACCACTGACCCCCCACACAGCATGTTTCACTTTATTTAAATAAAACTGATTATTTTAACGCTAAATTGAATGTAAATCTTTTGGACAAGTCCTATTTTTGAGTCTCAATCATCAATAGTTTCTAGTTTGCTATTTACAGTCACATCCTATAAATAACCATTAATATAATACCAGCCATTTATGGATAAATGCATACCTATTATTATTTGCATCAGTATTATTGCCTAGAGATGGCAAAGGTTATTGCATTCCTCTACTATGAGGTCTTTTTTGCTCATTACACCAGTGTTTTTCCAGTGGCAGCTGCACTAGATACCTGTTTGTAAAGCCAATAGTATTGTTTTACATTGACAATATCCAAAGTTTTAAACAGTCATTTTGAAGACTAATTGTAATGTTTATTTCAGTTCATTTAAATGCAGACAGAACTGATAACGCAACAGAATCAGTGTGAATTATAGAAATTATTCTAGAACAGCGATTGGGATAGAAATCTAGACTGGTGTTGTGAGAGAACAGTGTGAATCAGAGAGAATGTTTGAGAACATCCTACATCAGTCTAAATCAGTCAGAACATTCCAGAATAGGAGAGAACATTCCAGAACTGCGTACAAAAGAGAACACTGGAAAAAAAAAAACCTGACTGATAAAACATTCTAGATCAGTATGAACTGAGGAGAACAACTAGAAGAACATCACCGTGAATGTGAGAGAGAACAGAAGGATATGGATTAGATTAGTATGACTTGGTGAGAACCTTCCAGAACCGTGTGAATGGGAGAACATTCTAGATCAGTGTTAATTGGAGGGAATGTTAGATCACTGTGAATGGGAGATAACATTCTAGATCAGTGCTAATAAATGAGAACATTCTAGAACAATGTGAATTGAGAACATTCAAGATTGCTGAGAGTGGGCAACAACATTCTAGAGCAGTGTGAAGGGAGGAGAAAATTCTAACCGTCACAAACTGTAAATAAAACATTCTGCGGCTGTATTGTAGAATTGTATGAATAGGAGAGAACATTCTAGAACTGCCTTCAAAAGACAACATTCAAGAAGACTGTGAATGACAGAAAACATACTAGATCCGTCTGAATTTAGAAGAACACTCTAGGTCACCATGAATGTGAGAGAGAATGGAAGGGGACAATTTAGGTTAGTATGACTTGGTGAGAACCATCCAGAACAATGTGACTGGGAGACAATATTCTACATCTGTGTTAATGCAGGAGAATACAGTGGTACCTTGATTTACGAGTGTCCCAACTTACGAGTGTTTCAAGATACGAGTTGTCTCTCGGGCCAATTTTTGGTTTGAGTTGAGAGCTAAAATTCAGGTTACGAGCATTTGTGCTTGCAGTTATTTTGCAAAAGTTTGTTTATCCATCCATGTGTCCAAAGAAAGTGAGTGCAAAGGACAGTGCTGAGATGAAGCAGATGATGTGCATTGAATTAAAGAAAGAAATGAGAAAAACATGACCAAGGTCTGCGTGTAGTTGACTTGGCGAAGCAGTACGAGCGCAGCACTGCTACAGTCTGCACCTTACTGAAGCAGAAGGAGTCGATAAAGGCTACAAGGCAAGCCAAGGGCATTAAAATATTTTCTAAACAGCAGACATCTATCCATGAAGATATGGAGAAGCTGTTGATGGTGTGGTTGACGGAGAAGCAGCTTGCAGGAGATCCTGTAACAGAGGATCCAATCTGCGAAAAGGCTCGAGCTGTTTACGCTGATTTGCTGCAGCAGACCCGAATTTTAAAAAGAGGATCGGCATTCAATCAGTTGTCAGGTGTGGTGAGGCAGCGAGCGCGGATATGAAGGCAGCTGAGGATTACCTCAAAACTTTTGCCGGAATTATAGCAGCCGAGGCACCCGATCGTCTGATCTCCAAGGCAAATGCTGTTCATTATACTTAATAAAACCAGTTTATTGCAGTACATTCTATTGTATTGTGTTTTAATACAATATTCTGTATTTATAAGCACATTTTTCTTATTTAAAAACATATAACAAAAATGCAAAAATGTTTTTTGGAGGTCCGAAATGGATTAATGGCATTTCAATTCATTCTAATAGGTAAAATTGATTTGACATACGAGTAATTTGAGTTACAAGCTCTGTCACGGAACGAATTAAACTCGTAAGTCAGGGCCATTGTATTCTAGAACAGTGTGAATTGAGAACATTCAGACGGGTGAAAGTGGGCAGCAACATTCTAACAGTGACAAATATAATTTGTCCACCATACAAGTCATGCTGTTTCTTTTTTAATGGAAACACACTGGCATTAATATTAACCCCTTAAACTGCTGACTCCTTATTTTGTTTATCATTTTAAAGCATGTCATTCATAAGCTACTATAAATTATTTGGCACCACATTTAAAGGCTACCTACATATAGTGCATAACACGGGCATAAAACTGAATAATTTTAAAATAATAATTTAGTTTAAAAGTCTGTATTTTGGCCCAACTTATTTCAGTATTTAAAATTGATCATTTATAAAAGTAAATGACATTGTGTTGACTTATGGGGCTTTGAACTAAAAAAATACTGTTAGAGAATGCTTAAGAATGCATTATGAGGTCCCTATGTAGGCATCCTTTAAATAAAGTGTTTATTTACAGTAACTACTATGCAAATGATGGACAGGTTATGGGTATGAGAGTGAGGAGATAAGGTGTAGACTCACATATAGACACTCAGAGTTTAAGGGGTTAACCTGTAAGATTTAGTCCCTTCAAAATATGACTCATCGCTATTTCATTGTTTTGTCTAGCCCATGTACCTAGTGCTGTAACATCAGGTGCATAACAACACTGCACACAAATATGGCACCAGAAACTGAAGCTACACAACCATAATGTGTTTCTTAGACTAGGTTAGCTTTTAGCTGCTAAGGGGTAAAGCAAAACTCCACTAAATGTGGAAAGAACCTCAGTGGATGCTGAAATCGCTAGCTTTCCGGAAGTCAGCACCACCCCTACTTTCTGACCTTTCTTAAGGTCGAGGACGAGGCTGGTAGAGGCAGAGCCTCCACACAGACATTCTGCAGGGGCCACACCCCCTGATCCAGATGTTTCAAGCTTCTGGATGCTGCGATTGGCCACTGAGAAAACCGCTTCCACTCGTGCTCCCTTTTGGGCTGTTAATACAGCACTTAACAGGTACCGTCCATCGGTGGGCACAGTAAATATACCTGGAGAACATGCAAATAGAAGGTTCACTCCTCTGTTCTATTTGCACACTTGTGTGCATCCATATCCACATTGCAGAACACTGAAATGTGTGATTGTATGTGTGTTCGAGAAAATATGTGTACCTGTATGTCGGTCATAGTGTCCTCCATCATTTAGCAGCACTTGGTTGAAGCGGATGATGCCAGCATTCTCAGAAAACGGTGACAGGGTCAGACCAGCCGAAAATGATACAGGAGCACTCATGCTCTTTTGACCTGAAAACCACAAACACACTTCATGTGGCTTGCAAGAAACACACATCTTCCTCTCTCACACCAACCGCCTGCCTGTCCTCCCTCACCACATCCATAAACCTCCTACTAGACCTTCCTCTTCTCAGCAGCTCCAACCTCAGCATCCTTCTCCCAACACACTCAAGAATCTCTTCTCAGCCTCCTCCTCCCAACACACTCAGAGTCTCTCCTCAGTCTCGTCTCTCTGACTTTTCCTCCAAAAGGTCCAACTCAAACTGTCCCTCTAATAAACTCATTCCTGATCCTGTCCCTCCTCGTCACACCAGTGCAAATCTTAACATTTTCAGCTCTGCCACCTCCAGATCTGCTTCCCGTCTTTTCCTCAGTGCCACTGTCTCCAAACCGTCATACCACACAACATAACTGGTCTCACTACTGTCTTGTATACCTTCCCCTTCACTCTTCCTGGTACCTGCCTGTCACAGATCACTCCTGCCACTCTTCTCCACCCATTCCACCCAGCCTGCACTCTCTTCTTTACCTCCCTTCCACACTTCCCATTACTCCGGACTGTTGACCCCAATTATTTGGACTCCACCAGCTCTACTTCCTGCATCTTCACCATTTCACTCTCCTTCCTCTCATTCATGCTCAAGTAATCTGTCCTACTGACCATCATTCCACTCCTTTCTAAAGCATACAGTGAGGAACATAAGTATTTGAACACCCTGCGATTTTGTAAGTTCTCCCACTTAGAAATCATGGAGGGCTCTGAAATTAACACTGTAGGTGCATTCCCACTGTGAGAGACAGAATGTAAAAACAAAAATTCAGGAAATCACAATGTATGATTTGTAAAGAATTTATTTGTTTTGCACTGCTGCACATAAGTATTT
>JBBIGA010042433.1:0-13319 GCA_037576975.1 Alestes dentex
AGCATCCTTCTCCCAACACACTCAGTCTCTCCTCAGCATCCTTCTCCCAACACACTCAGTCTCTCCTCAGCATCCTCGAATCGCTCCCTAGCATCCTCCTCCCAACACACTCAGTCTCTCCTCAGCACATGTCCAAACCAACGCAATCTCACCTTTCTGACTTTTCCTCCAAAAGGTCCAACTCGAGCTTTCCCTCTAATAAACTTGTTTCTGATCCTGTCCATCCTCTTCACCCCCAGTGCAAATCTTAACATTTTCAGCTCTGCCACCTCTAGCTCTGCTTCCTATATTTTTGTCAGTGAAAAACTAATGCAAACTATCAAGTTAAATTGGTAGGTACCACTACTCACTCTTTTCCTCCTCTGTCCACATCATCCGAGTCGGAGTCATCAGCTGCTTCATTCTGTCCCCCAGCTTTTGCCTGCTGCTTCTCTCCCTCCAGCTCCTCTTGGTTAAAACCCTGTTCAAACACAAACACATCCACCGAAATTCAGTAAGTTCAACAAAGGACAGAAGCCTAGAAAGCAGGGCCTAGCTGACACGAAACTTCAGCAAAACATGAGTTGTGTATCATCAAATATGAATGTCACATTCATGGTATTCTAAAAGTTTATATTCAGGGATGAGCTTCCCATAATTCTTAACGGTTTGGAAGATATTTTTTTTACAAGTATTATATCGTTTCCTCCCAGAAAGATTTTTTTTTGAGAGTTAGAGGCGATGGTCAGCTTAGCGCTCTCAATAAAGAGCACTTCAGCCTCAGAAGTGACTGTTGTAATACAAACCAATGAATCATCTGCTACTTGAGGTTTCCTTTGCAGTTTTGGGCAAACTAACAAAAATAGACAAAACAATTGCAAATAGTATTTATTTCCACTGAGTGACACAAAAAATCATCTGAAAAACCAAATTGTTTTTTTTCCCCTCTAAATTATGTAATTGTATCTTTTTATATGTCTTTTCAACTCACATTTACTCATTTTTTTGTTTGCAATTTCAAACTGCAGATTAAGTAGGTTAATGGAACGCTGGCAGGACTTTTGCAGATACCAATAAATGCCGTCCAGTATCATAATTATGCCCTTATTGAAACAAGTGCATTATTGAAAAGCAAGGTCTCACCGTAAACTCCTCCCCTTCCTCATCTCCTGACTCTCCAAAAATGTCTGCAATCATTTTTCTGCGGGACATAGATCAAAGTGGTTTTATAAATACAGACATACATGTAAGGTATGCCCACAAGCACAGCCATCAAGTATTCCCAAAGACAATAAGAGGCGGGTGATACAGTAAAAACATAATAGAATTAAAATTGAACCTTTTCACGACAGACCAGAATAGAATAGACTAAGAATAGACTAAGCAATCTTTATAAGGGGGAAGAGAAAGAATAAGAGAAAGAATGAGGGGAAAAAAGAGAAATAGAAGGAAATAAAGTGACAACACTTCCACTCACTCTTCCTCGTTGTTGTCTGAGTCGCTGTCACTGCCGAACAGTGTTTTCTCGTCTTTTTTGCCTGTGTCCATCTTAGTCCTGTCTTCATCGTCTTCGCTGTCTGAGCCCAGCTCTCTCAGTTTTGCCGCCACAGTTTTATCTGGAGCCTCTGAGCCTTCGTCACTATCGGAGTCATCATCAGAGACTGCCCGGCTCTTCTTTGGAGCTTTGGAGATAAAATTCTTATCAGAAGCAGCACTTTTGGGTTCAAAAAGGGAATGTAAACATTGTTCCCATTTGAATATGTACATTTTTGAGGAATATAATTCGAATTTACACATCAATGAATATACTTACACAAAATTTGCTTTATTAGTTTGACATAAACTGCCCTGTAATTTCACATATTTGTATATTTGTAGGTTCAAATAACCAAGCCTGCACCTTGTTGAAGATGAAAGGTTTTAACAAAAGACTTTACCTTTTGTTTTTTCTTCATCCTCACTGTCAGAGAGAATGGCCTTCTTCCTCTTAACTGAAATCAGAGATTCAACAGGTCAAACTTTTTTTTTTCCATACGACAACAGAATCAAAAAATCCAAAGAAAACCAGAAAGCAGAAACCAGACCATACCGAAATTTCTCCCTCCAGAAAGCTTGGGGGGGGAATATCTGACCCTTGAAAATTCATACAGTGATCTTACAATTAAAATAAGTGCCAGGCAACAGTATGGGTAACAAAAATAACCCGACAAAAATCTATCAATCACTGACAACGCTGATCACAGCCAAATAAAAGTGGATGGGACGTAAAACATGCTCTGCAAATGATCATACGATGGGTGGTGACGAGGCTTTTATTCCCTGCTTACATCATAAACAAAGCTTCTACTTTTCATTCAGATGGAACTTCTGCACTGTGATTTTCCTCAGAAAGTACATCAGAGAAATTAGATCTAAATGATCCCATTTTAAAATATTTAATTGAACATTATATTATATAATTATTAAATACTATATCTTTAAAACTATATCTAACTGTCACTTTTATTATTCATTTATTTATTGTTGCTTCTGTTATTATTGGTGTTGTTACTTTACACTTGCATAGGTTGCTTCTATTATATTGTTGTTTCTATTATTGGTGGTGTTGCTTCACACTTGCTATTTGTTTTGCTTTTTAATAGTAAATCTAACCAGTCATAAAAAAAATCACTCATTAATAATTTTATATTACAATGCTAAGAGAAAACATCATCTTTTAATAAGTTGATGCTCAACTCTTGCCAGGTGAAAGATGTGAATAAGGTTTTTTCAGCCACTCAGAACTGCTTTATACCAGAGCATGAGCTCAACTAGCTACATTGATTTTAATTGCTTCCTACAGCTAAAAGCAGCCAGTGAGCATCATCTGTATAATGTGCGTAGCATGGTAAACATGTGCCTGGGAAAAAGCAAAACAATCTACACCAACAAACAAAAAACACCTGCTGTCCCCTCATTCATTCAACAAAATGAAATTGCTCGCTCCCCCGTTGGTTCGACAAAAAAAAAAATAAAAACAAAATCACCTCCCAATTTATTTGCCAAAATTAAATTGATTGCCACCCCCTTTAGTTTGAAAAAATGGAACTGTGTGCCATGGAGTTCGTTTGACAAAACAGAATTGGTCGCTACACCCATATTACAGCGTTTTCGAAGGTCTAACATGACCATACCTGGCTTCTCCTCTTCATCATCATCATCGCTGTCAGCTAGAGGCTTTCGAGGACGCTCTTCTTCCTGATCACTTCCTGCGTCCTCTTTTGGCTTCATCACCTCCTCATCCTCAGTGTCAGAGTTAATCACAGCTTTCCTGCCTCCCTTCTCTTCATTCTCCTTTCTCTCTTCTTCTCCATCCTCTCCCTCAGACTCTCTCTGTGTGCTTCGTTTGGATTTCTCTGCATCCGATTCGCTCCCTGAGTCCGAACTCTGCCTCCTCTTGCGGACTTCCTCGTCTGATTCGCTGGCCTGAGCTCTCTGCTGCTCCTCTGTCTCCGATGTGCTCCCCCTGCGCTTGGCCGGAGAGCCTTCGGCATCATCGTCATCACTGTCAGCGGGGCGAGGACGTTCTGGCTCTGAATCACTGGCTCCACCTCCGGCACCATCCTCACGTTCTGAACTGCTGTCATCACCAGGGGGCGCCGCACCTTCCCTATCACTGCCTTCGTCCTGATAACGGCAACAAAGACACAAGCATTACACTACAAACAATACCATCAGCCAACATGCAATAGACGTCTACGCATACTAAGTCCACAATCCTGGCAAAATGTCAAAAATACAATGTCACATTTTTTCAGTATGTGATGTTTAGTATCACAAATTTGTTGGAACTCTGTAATTTTTATTTATTCATTCAGCTGTTCTAGAAGAACTAACAATATATATGATACACCGAGCACTGCACATCACGACATGATTTATATAACAAACAGTCATACTGTTATATGTGTTCTGATATTACTGTATTATAAATCTTAGTGCTCAATGAACAGAGTAAAAGACAAGATCTCTAAAAAGTAAAATGTCCTCTTATAGTCATGTATGAACACACCACAGGACAGCACACTGTGAATGCAGAGAAATTCACAGTGTGAATTTCTCTGCATTGAACTCATTCACCACGTGAAGCACTGGGCAGATACCGATGTGGAGCACTGTGTGAGGTCAGTACTTTGCTCAAGGGAACCTCAGGTGGTGTCACTGGCAGCCTGGGATTTGAATCTATGACCTTCTGATTGCAGGGGCACCAGACCACCAGCTGCCCAATTCTTATGAATAATTCTCTAAAGTAAACAATTCATAAATCCACGAAAAAAAAAAACCCCAGTGATTCATAAGTGTGGGTTGATGTGTTGCACAGGTGAAAAAAAGAAATGCAACATGAAAGGTGGGTCTATCATTCTGAAGAAAGCACTTCAGAGATTTCAGTCTCTCTTGTCCAACATATATGTAGGTAACACCAGATGTGTCTCCTCCTGCTATTTTTTGGTATGTTAGAAAAAAACAAAGGGATTCACAGGTATGTTTCTGACTGAGAAAAAAGTCCCCAGTGATCGTGAAGGGTTTAAAGGGTCAAAAATCAGCATCTCTAACCTCAGACTGGTGCGACCCTCCTCTCATTTCGTCTTCATTGTCCGACCCCAGGGCGTTCTCGTCCTGCACAGGAGTGCCACTGCCATCATCTACAGAGGCAAGGAACAGAAAACACTCAAATCCAAACCAAGCATCACCAGGCACGTAGACGTTCAGAATTTCTTAGAGCTAACCAGCATGACAAAAGAGGCACAGCAAATTTACTGTTCACAACAGTACAGTACTGTCAGCATTTCCGTGTAATATGACTTTTCAGACAGACGTAAAAGCTAAGAACCATGACTTTATTCAATAAATTGAACACGCTGACCAAAAAACGTTTTGGGCCATTCTGGCAATCATAATGCTTCAGTAAATGCACCCACTTCTTAGCCGTCATAAAAATAATTCAAAGAATGGTTTTAATGTCAAAGGTAAATCCCACACAAGACTAAACTGAAACCAACCCCGTTTCCCTCACCATTCTGGTGATCATAATCAAAGTGTTTCAGTAACTACACTCACGTTAACACTAACACTTCTTAGACATCATTAGAACAACATACAGAATGGTTTAATATCCAAGATTAAACTGGAATCAAAACCTCGTTTCCCCATTTTTATGTGACTAAAACACATGGATGCTAAAAGCAAAGCTAGCCACTATTACCTGAGTGACTCCCTGAGAAAACTTCATCCTCACCGTCCATTTGAACTCACGACAGGACGGTTCCTTACCACTAAAAAGAGATTATAACACAGCTGTGCTGATAGCACTGTTCTTTTTATCAAGATTAACAACAATAACAACAGACAGAAGCCCCGGGCCGCCTCGGAACCTGTGTCCTGTGTGTTGTTCCCCTTTTCTCCGTAGAGACAGATCGTTACAGTCGATTTCTCGGCTTTACCACCATCGTCTGGGTCTTTACGAGCTATATTCGCGTTTTAATATCTTAAAACGGTGCGAATAAACCATAACGCGACTCGTTTTGCTTGCGGGACCCCAGATTTTACAGGGACACAGATACAACACTAAAATGGAGCCGAGAACTGCACAAAGGCGCATGCGCGAAACCGCGCGCGAGAATGACGTCACGTCCCAATACTTTTGTTCATAGAGCGCGGGGGTGTGTGTGTGTGTGCGTGTGTGCGTGCGTGCGTGCGTGCGAGCGAGCGAGCGAGTGAGTGTATGTGTAAAGTAAGTACTTAAGTAAGCTTGGACTCTAATGACACTCCATTCAAATACATAGATTTTAATATGGAGTTGGTCCCCCTTTGCAGTCATAACAGCCTCCACTCTTCTTGGAAGACTTTCCACAAGATTTTGGAGACTTTTTGGGGGTATTTGTGCCCATTCATTCTGTAGAGCACTTATGAGGTCAGGCACTGATGTTGGACAAGAAAGCCTGGCTCGCAATCTCTTTTCCAGTTCATCCCAAAGGTGTTGGATGGGGTTGAGGTCAGGGCTCTGTGTGGCCCAGTCAAGTTCTTCCACACCAAACTCATCCAACCATGTATTTATGGATATGTGCAGTATATGTACACATAAGCAAATGATAACAACTAACCAAATAAAGATCAGCGCAACTTGTGTAAGTCAACCAAGGGACTACATCCAGCAAGACTTTTTAATGTAAACATTGCTTCTTTAGTCTAGAACTGCAATTGCCAGGCTAATTATGCTAAAAAACACTAGAACTCACTAGTCACCCAAATAGCCCAAACTGTATAAAACTATATCAGCACAACATGTCTCTCTTAGGAACCTTAAAACTGACTTGAACAATGTTATTCTAAAATGCATAAAAAATGGTTTTAAACTAAACTAAACTAAAACAAGTTTTAGGATAACATTTAATTAACTAATTGGGGAAAAAGGCAATGTGTTATCTAACCTTCTCTTATTTTGCAAAATACCATATTCACACCCGGAGATTTTCTGAGTAAAAGCCAAATTTTATTATCTACAGAACAAACTTATTGTAATTTATTTGAAAAGTCTAGTAAACATGGTGAAGCCCCCTAAAACCTGAAAACATCTTCTGTCCTAGTCTTGCTGGGTAATATTCCCCTGATATTCTGTCTTCAGTTCTCTTGAACTTGTGAGAACTGTGTTTGTCACAGTTGCCATGCCAACATAAATGTATCCTGTGACAAAAAAATCTCATTTACACGATTCTGGTAAAAGTGGTGCTCCTGATGGAAATGGGAGTTGAAGGACTTTGACGTAAATGAAGGGTGAAACAGCCATCATTCTTGCTGTTCTTAAGGGCGCCTGTAGTTTTTAAAGGGATTATTATGTTGGTCAGGAATTGCCAAGATCACGTCAGACAGTTTGCTGCAGGATTGATGAGACGGGAAGGGACTTGCTGTTTGGCTGCTCTTAACCTTAAGCCTCCACACTTCACCTTCAATAAGTGCTTATGTGTTTAAGGTGTGTTTGGTTTGTCTGACTTTTAAGAAGACCACCAATTACCACAAAACTATGGGCTCTGACGTGCACGGAAATAAAAGCAACAGTGGGAATGCTGGTATTCTGTGTCACCTGGCTGTCTATGTTTTTTTGGTTTTTTTGTTTTTTTTTTAAGTTTTAAGCACTTTACATGTATGCACATATCCAAATCTAATCTCATCTAAATATACAAGGCTAAAGCCCCCAAAGCATTGGCTAGCCGATGCCCGGGTTCCTGTTTAGCGGGACATCCACAAACACTGCAGTTCACTCCAACACTGCAGATTTTGCTGTAATGGAAGTTGTAGTTCACTGATCTATCAATAATTTGATTCTTTAAGAAATAACTCAAGCAGAGAATATTGGATACGCATTGAGATGAATTCAGAACGAAGTGCTGGAATGGATGCCAAAGGGGAAAAAAGAATAAATCTACACTGTTAAGTATTTCTGTCATTTTTCATTACTTTCAGTATAACATTTCTATATTTTGCTGTATTGAAGACCTCACTGTATGTCTGCTGCTATATTATTGTAAAAATATTGTACTAATACATAGAAACAAACAATATTATCAGCTTTATTTTTTTTTAAATCAGCTACACTGCAATTGTTTCATTATTTAAATGTAATAACATGATCACTCTCTGCTAAACATCAACGACTCCTCTGTGGAGATCTTCCAGAGAACCAAATTCATTGCTGTTCACATCATAGAGAACCTCAAGTGGACCCTCAACACCGGCTCCATCACTAAGAAGGTCCAGCATAGTCCCTACTTACTGTGGCGACTGAGGAGAGTGCATCCCCCAATCCATACCACATTCTACGTACAAGGGGGACTATAGAGAGCATTCTTTGTAGCTGCATCACAGCATGGTATAGAAATTGTTACATTTCGGATTGCAAGACCCTTCAGAGGATAGTGAGGATAGCTGTGAAGGTCATCAGCATTTAAACCACACACTGCAGCTGCAAAAGCAGCAGTGCTGTGGATGACCCCACACACCCCTCACACACATTCTTCTCCCTCCTCCCATCTGGGGAAAGGCTGTGTAGCATATGGGCCCCCACTGCCAGGGAAACACTTTCTTCCCTCAGGCCATCAGACCCCTAAATTTAAAGCGTGATTACCTATTAAATACCCAGTATTTATTGCACATTATCTGTCCTGCTGCAGCTATTGTTTGCATCATTATTATTTATTGCTGTCTATCTGTATATCTGTATAACAATTCTGCTGCTAGAGTTTTAATAATACTGTATAATACTGTATTCATTCAAACTGTAGTATAGCTGCTTATGTCGACTACACTAAATGTTGTCTTGTCCTGTTGCTCTTGGACTCTCTCTCTTGATCTCTTTGTGCTCTGTGTGTTTTGTCCTGCCTGCACTTATCTAGTCTTATAGTGTTCTGTTTTTATTCTTGTGTTGCACCATGGTCCGGAAGGCACATTTTGTTTCACTGTGTTCTGTGTATATGGTTGAAATGACAACAACTCTGCTTGACTTGAACAGAGCTGTATAGATATATAATAAAGCATAGGCAAGTGAGGAAAAAAGAGAGAGAAAGAATAGCTCGTTCATGCATTTTGCAAACCTTCTATTTGTTCTGATATAATGTTCTTTAGTATGCAGTGCTTGTCTGTTTTTCCAGCACATGGGTCACACTTGTCCTTGCATTAGTCACGACCCAAGTACAGCCATCAGACACAGTCCAATTCCAAGCTTATTTCAAGCCAAGAACAAATCCTGACCATTCAACACTTTCTACATGTTTTCTCAAGGTTTTCTTTTTGAACTCCTCACTCAGCAAACACATATGACGTCTATCATAACCACCAACTCCCACTGTTCTTTATTTGGTGTATCATTTTATAGTAAATATAGCTTTCTCCAAACTCCCAAGAAGAGTCTATACTTGACTTACTCCATATTGAGAAATTACCACATTTTACCAATGCGTTCGTCTTCTTCTTATGTTTGCAAACAGATTTTAGGTGCGTTACAGCCACCTTCTAGCAAAGGTATTTTTAAAAGAAAATGGCCCTTTTAGTCATGTGTAAGGACAGCACAGCACACAGCGTGAATATTGTGAAACTCTAATCCCGCCCGGGGAGCAGTGTGTGGGGACAGTACCTTGCTCAAGGGTACCTCAGTGGTGCCACTAGCAGTCCTGGGATTAAAACCCATGACCTTCTGAACACAGGGGCAACTCCCTAACCACAAACCCTCCATCTGCCATCTGTAGCCTCAGTGCACAAAAAATCTCCAATTTTCATAATGACTTGATTATTTTAGTGATTTGTTGATGATTTGTACACAAAATGCTCCTCAGTGCTACAACTTTGTGTAGGCTCAATCATCCAGAGGTCTAAGAGAGCACATTTGGCTTGGCTCTCCCTGGATGGGCAGGATGGCCTTCTCTTTTCCCCATCACTCACTCACCTGCCAGCATGAGCATCTGTTAGCTTACTAACAGAATTGGCAGTTAACATTCTCCTCCAAAGGCTGTCCAATTATGCTGCATTAGTGACAGTTCAAGAAGGTGCAGATGTGCTTCACATGATCCTCTCAGTGTTGGTAGTATTGCATGATTGGGGGTGTCCTTCCTTGTGGGTGGAATTGGAGATGAGTACATTGGGCAGAGAATCAGGCACCTGGAACAACTATTTACACATAACAGTAATGTATAATTTTATAATTATGTTCTAAAATTGATGTCATATGCCTTCAAATGCATTGATGCATTTTTGAAATGTGAAAAGAAGTAATTAAATGTAAAAGAGTCTGAAATAAAACACTTTGGCATGCAAATTGTATTACTGTGCTTTGTGAAGTGTTTTTTTTCTTCTTCTGAAGGTCAGTGGTTTGATTATTTGATCTGCTTTCTCTTTCTACATTTTTCCCGACCTTCAGATACAGCTTTATGGCAAGGACTTCAGTTGTTGCTGAAGATTCATTTAGTGAGCAAGTTCTGTGAGGCCTTTAATGAATGGAGCTCCATATATGTATCCATACATCAAGCACACAGATTATTCATTCAGCTGCTTTTTAAGTTGTCACTGATCTTTGATCAGTCCTGCATGTTCAAAGGACTTCCAGTAGGGGGCAGTAAATGTTAAGAAGTTTTTACTTTTTTTTTTTTTCAATTATTATTGATTTTCACAGGTGATGATTTTGTACCTTTGAATCCAAAGGCAAAAACTCCCATCCTTGCTGTTAATTATTAGCACAACATATTTGATCGTTTCCTTTCAAAAAGTCAGATTTAATTCCTTATCCACATTCTGCCCTTAGATTGGGGAAGATAGAGATAGAGATAGAGAGAGCAAGAGAGACAGGGAGAGAGAGAGAGAAAGAGAGAGACAGAGAGAGAGAGAGCAAGAGAGGGAGAGAGATAGACAGGGAGAATGAGAGAGAGGGAAAGGGAGTGTGAGAGCGAGAAAGTGCAATAGAGAGGGAGAGAGCAAGAGAGAAAGAGAGAAACAGAGAGAGAGAGAGAGAGAGAGAGAGAGAGAGCGCAAGGGAGAGGGAGAGTGAGAGCGAGAAAGAGCAAGAGAGAGGGAGAGAGCAAGATAGAGAGAGAGAGGAGCTACTTAGGGGGGCTTGAGCTGAGAGAAAAATGAAAGTAATTTGGTCAGGAGAGAATGAACTATCCTATGAAGACGCTTCTCATTAGAGAGGCACACAATTAAGGTAGAAAGCCTTATTAAAAACTAAAGAAACACTATGATCCTGAAACACGGAAGGGCTTTGGCATGCAGTCATCTGAAAGAAAGGCATGCATTTACTGTAAAGAAATTAAAAACAGATATAGCTGATGTCTATAATATGTTCACTGTCTGAATCAACACTATGCGTTTAAAGATTAATGATCTTCAGTAGTGGTCAGATGTTCCCCTGCCATTCATATGTGCAATATTTTGCTATGATGTGGTACAGTCTACCATGTGCAATACTGTGCAATGTTCTTATCAAGTGCTAAACATCATCATTATGTGTAATATTTTATGTGCAACAGTCTTACATGTGCAATATCACTACTTATGTCAATATTACTTATATACTACTTCTCTCCACTAAGTGCACTAACTACTCCTAACTACCATCTCTGTCGTAAGATTTCACGTAACTGTGTTATTTATCTATAGTATTTCTACGCAGCATGTATGTATATCATAGTGTATTTCATATTGAAATTTTTTCTACAGATTTGTATTTAGATTTATTAAGACTTTATATTTTATATTGTTCTTGTCTCTGTGTGTCTTCGCAGTCATATCATGAGCAATTTCCTCCGGGATCAATAAAGTCTTCTGATTCTGATTCTGATCGTCATCTCAGCTATGTGTTCATAAACAGTGTGATGATACGGTACAGCTCTGGATTTTACAGAGTACAGAGGAAACAGTCAACATAAACAAATAACCTATAAATATAGACTCGAAGTAAAAATGTGCAATATGGTACAGGGGAATTTTTAACATTCCAAAAAATTGTGCAGATGTTGCATCAGTCATACAGATGATTTGAGTGTTTCCTTAAAATGGCATGGACGGCCCTATGGCAACATGAATGGGGATTCAAACTGTCGTGAACAGATAGTATAGGTCTGCACTCTTCAATCAGTAAATAGCCTCAAATGTAGCCGCCTCATCCACACTGCAGCAAATAATCATCCAGCCATTCTAGGCAGGACATTCAGCTCATCCTTTGATGACTCGTGGGTGAAAAACGTGGGTCATATTGTAAAAGTAGAGGCTCTATGATTGCTTCTGTCCCCAGGTATGTGATATACTTCACTTTTGCTCATTTTTCCAGAAACTGCAAAAGCAAGTCTATTCGGCAAAGACTGAGCAAAGTAAAATGACCTTTGCTAGCACCGCAACGTCATATTTTTTAATTGTTTGACAGCTGTGGTTTTATGCCATCACTACAAGCATTGTTTGCTTAATCTGTATAAATGAATTCCCCACAGGCATCTTTTTAATGAGTTTTTAGTTGATGTTGATGAACTGTGCTGCTATGGCACTGAGGAAATTTATTGCAGAAATGAATTGCCCAAAGCAGCTCTAACCTGTTGTTTCATGGACTCAATGAGCCTTGGGGGTCCACGACATATCACCCATTGATTGGTTGTCCATACTGGGACCACTTTTGGTAGGTACTGACCACTGCATCCCTGATACTGTGATGTGGCAGCCACCACATAAACAATTTCCTCCGGAATAAATAAAGTTTTCTGATTCTGATTCTGATTCTGATACACCCCATATTACCTGTTGTTTTGGAGATGCTTTGACCCTTACGTCTATTCAACACAGTTTAGACCTTTTCAAAGTCACTTAGACCTTGAAAAGGTCTAAACTGTGATCTCAGACCTGCTTTGATAGATTTAAGAAACTTTAATTAATTTGAGTGCACGATATGGCCATCCGGCCTCATGCAAACCCACAATGCGACCTCTGTCAAAATCCATCAAGTGCTGGTTACACTGTTCAATGCATTTGCAAGGCATCCTCTGTATATGGTGACCAGACGTGGTTCCTTATTGCAAGTCAGATCATTTACATACCCATCGCTGGTCTGCATATATACACCAACACTCAAATTAATTAAATTCTTAAATCTATCAAAACAGTGACTTCTACCAGTTAAACTCATACAGTTGTGATGGCACAAACAAGAGCATGTTCACATGTACGTTGCATAATCATCCAAAAATGGTTTAGCCTCGTCTATTCATGTTGAAGCGATGAGGAGCGTTGTCACTGCTGTCTGCTGAGTTACTGGAGTGCAAGAAACAGAAAGGCCTACCAGAACCGCGGTAATTTATATTTATTAGGGATGCACCGAAAATTCAGCCACCGAAATTTTCGGGCCGAAAATGACCGAAACAGTGATGACGTGATGATGACGCAGATGACGCAACCACAGCCTGCCAGACTGGATTAGAGTCAGCATGTCTGCCGTGTGGGCGCATTTCTATATTTCTAAGAAAGGCATGCGGAAAGCCGTTTGTTTCAACGTCGGGATTAATTTATCATATAAAATCAAAACATCCCGATCGCCATGCACAGTATGAAGCACAGAAAAGGCCCTTCGAGCCTCTCCACTTGAAAAGCTGCTAGTAGCCTAGTGATTAGGATGCTTGCCCTGTGTTCAGAAAGTCATGGGTTCGATTCCCGAGACACCACTGAGGTACCCTGAAAAGGAAAGAAAGACTTTAGTGGTGGTGTTATATCTTTCACCAGTTTTTAAAGCACTTGTTCTGAATGCAATTTGTTCATGCACTTTGCTCAGAATATTAAAA
>JBBIGA010042464.1:0-13316 GCA_037576975.1 Alestes dentex
ACACAGCTAAAGACTTGAGACTTGACTTGAACTCGAGCACAAAGACTTGAGACTTGACTTGGACTCGAGCACAAAGATTCGAGACTTGACTTGGACTTGGGAAAACTGACTTGTGAACATCTCTGCTAATACCTCCCCGCCACTGCTGTATCAATAATTATTCCGAGCAAGTTCTGCATTTTTTTCCGTTTTAAATTCCAAGTCCCCTTCTTTTGTCTAAAATATGAATCCAGTCTTACTGTAGAAGACATGTGCTTGAGCTGTGCACATCTACAGTCCATACAGTACATTGTGTTAGTTCTGCAGACCTTTCGAATTAGAGGTGATCTGGCTTGCCTGGAAAGGTAACCGTAGCCAGCTTCAAAATGCTGTTGAAACTGCATTTTAATTTTCTTTAATGTATGATTTAATTTATTCCATTCTTTATTCTATTCTATTTGATTTTGTATCATATTCCTGTAAAGTACAGCGAATGACTTTTTAGTGTATGATAACGTGCTATATAAACTTGAAAGGTCGTTACGTTTCAGGCGAGGTGTAAATCAGAATGCGCGTGCTCATCACTTTGTTCAGTGCGCGTGCATGGGCTGCCCTCCCTTCCGCTCCCAGCGCGCGCCTGCCTGGATGCTGGAGCGCCACAGACTGTTTATACAGGCGGGCGGCCAGAGAGAATTACAACTGGGGGACTGTGAGGCGTGCCACGGAAAGACACCCACCGAAAAAACGGGATCTCCTCAGACTTACACGCTGCAGCAATATGTCCCTGGTTTTCACGACTGCCTCGAGCAACCCACTAAACTAGAATATAAGGTAAGCCTTCTTGTTTACACTCCCTGCTGTAAGGTGGAAGTATCATGTTGTTGTTGTTATTGTTGTAGTAGTTGTTGTTGTTGTTACTGATGTCGAAGCAAAGGCAGCCTCTGAACTTGACCGGGTTTTACACTCAGGGCGAAACGAGGAACAATCCAAGAAAAAAAACAATCCAAAATCCACAAAGAACATTTATTTGGATGCCTATTTTGGTTCGAAGTGCTACGAGAGTGGCACTGGCTGCTACTGTTGTGTCACACTGTCTCTGTTAGGAGGGTGAAGTTTGAATGATGTGGAATCATTGAGAAAAGTCTGCCTCTCGAACACTTGTGCATCCGTCGATGTTTGGGTGTAACATCCTTATTCTATATTATTGTTGTTATTATTATTATTATTATTATTATTATTAGTAGTAGTAGTAGTAGTAGTAGTAGTAATAGTAAGAGTAATGGTAGTATTAGTATTATTATATACTGAATGTAGGTTTTTTTTTTTACCATTGTGACAGATATTGCAGAGGCTGATCACGCCTTGCATACTATGAATAATTGATATAATTTCGTATAATCTATGTCAGCGATGCCATTATGACTCCGTGAGGTGTGAGAGTGGATTAAGAGTTCACTCACGTAGTGAGTGTAACTAATGTGCAGCCCTGTAGACACCGCCAGAGCTTGTTTTGCTCGCGTAAACGAGATCATGCATTGTTTGGTTGCGTGACGAGGACGACCTTCACGCTTCCCTACCAAAAATAATTTTATTTCTGAGTGGTTTGGGAGGGAAACAACGAATGAAAGTGCTGTGCACAACACTAGCAAGCAATCACGCTTCGTAGATGGTGCATTGATTTGATGGGTTTGCACGGTGCGCTGGTTTTCCATGAGTACTGGGGACGTGACGGGGAGATACACCATGCAGGAGGAGGGCTTTCCTCGCATGGGCAATGTGCTGCGGATGGGGGTTTCCCCCCTCCCCCACCACTTTCTAAAGCGGGATAGCTTTGATGTATAGCTCACTCCACGCCCTTTCTTTCTCCTGGTTTTGTTCATTTCACATGGTGTGAGGCTGGCACTGTTACACATCCGTTTGCTCAGATTCACAGACAGCAGATACACACAATGAGCGAGAATGGAAAGGGTTAAATAAATACAGAGGGGATTTCCTTCAGAGCAGTATAACACTCAAGCATCTTCATTTTGAAGCTGGAAAAATTTGATTGATACTTTCCAACCCCATCACTTTCCAACTACACTCAGTGTTCACCTGCTATTTACCCTCTCACACACCCACTCTCTTACTCACTCACTCTCTCACTCACTCACTCACTCACAGACTGCAGGCAGTGCTGCCCAGTAGTGTGTGGCGCAGTAACTCGCTTCAGTCTAATCAACAAATGCTCTGTTTCCTGCTCCACCTCCTCTTCCTCGTCCGCTGGGGTCTGTTGCTGGGTTCCTTCATCAAACATCAAACTAATTACCTGCCTAGGTGGCTTGAAAGAAATCTGTCTGGGGACTTGAGCACCATATCAATGAATAGATAAATGAATGAATGGGTGAACTACTAGATATTTGGGTAAAAGGGGCAGGGTGTGTAAAAATCCATACTCTGTGTGTGTGTGTGTGTGTCTGTGTGTGTGTGTGTGTGTTTGGTATATCATTTCTTTCTCTTTGCTTGGCATAGCAAAGGAGTGAGACGAGAGTGAGGGTTTTAATCTCTAACTGAGCTACTGCAGTATGTTCATGCATCTTAATCCAAAGCATCTGGCAGTGTAAGCACTGTGTATGTGTGTGTGTGGCTTTTTTCTGTAGCCTTCAAGTAATGACTATTGAACGAGTCTGGCCAGTAAAGATTACCAGAGTATGGAAAGATAAGTGCCAGAGAATCTCTCTTCTGACCTACTTGCAATTTCTTGCTGTGTGTCCTTTGCATTGGTGTAGCTGTTTAAGCACCTGGGTGTAGTTTCACTGTTTGTCTAAATGTGGATATGTTGAACATACCGAAGCAGTGCTGCCAAGGATGCTGCTGCTCAAAATATGAATTATTTGTATGCATATGACATGTCATTCTGTTAAATTGGATGCCCTTTTGTGCAATCCTATCCATCCCATCTTGGCTACCTCAGCATTTTAGCTATCTCAGCAAGCTCAGTAGTTGAATCCTCTCCTAACACTATTGAGATTTTGTGTAGCTTATTTGTTTTTGCTGGGAGAAAAAAAAATGCTAATTTGGAATATTTTCCCTTATTTGTCCCTCCCTGTTGTTTTCAAACTTGACCTTGTTGATATATATTGATATATTGAGATATATCTACATCCACACATTTATGCTTTGAGCTAATATCGATGTCTATCGTTAGTATGATGGGAAGAATGCCAACATGTCAGTTATAGTAACTTCAGCCATGCTTCAGTATTCAGTAGAGTATAACGGTTCACTCTTTCAAGAATTTGGTTCTGTAATTGCCTGCTACATTAGAAGATCACGTATCTGTCTTAAGTACAATAAATTGTGCATTTTGACATTTAAACCATTGCTCTAGTACAATAAACCTTGATTAAAGTCCTGTGGATCAAGCACATTATACCTTGTTTGGAATGCTGCGGATCATGCACATTAGACCTTAATTGAAATCCCACAGTTTAATAGCTATCACAGTCCCTTGACTAGAACACATTTTTATATCTTTGTGAAATGCCATGGCTTGCCATGAGCACTTTTAACTTCAGTCAGAATCCTATGGCTTGAGCACATTTTAATAGTGATATAGCATACATGGGCATATAGCTGTGTAACTAGCTGTACGCTTAGTCATGGAGGAGCAGAACATCTGTCATTCACATGCGTTGTGACACAAACCATAGCTTAATACGTTTTAAAGTTTTTCAAGTTTGCCCATACTGGTTTCAAGTTTGCCTGGAACTGGCAAAATGTTCTGGCAAATGGAGGGGATATCAGTCGATATTGTCTAGCTCTTAGGTACTATGGAGCTTGAAAGCGACAATGTCCTAAAAGGGCTGGGCCATCTGGCCAAAAATGTCATCACAATAAAAAATGTCACATCAGTCAGGCTGATTTTTAAATGAATTATTATTCATATATTAAACGATTGCAGCAACTATTATTTTGGTTCAACCATCACTTGAGGGCAACATCAGTTAAAAAATCACTAATATACACTTAAGTGCCCTTTGCTGTGAATATTTATTTTGCAATAATTGTATTATAAGTTTGTTATATAGTTTGATCTGTCCTTGTGTTATTGTTAATGTGTTCCAACTATTCAAACTCATTATCACATAAGTGATTCAGTAATGGGCCAAAGTGAGACAATATCGGGAACATTTCTGTCCATAGTGTTGTGATGTGTTAGCATTTATTTCCCATTATATTTTATTAAAATTACAAATGATTTTCCACCACCAACCTTAATGTTAATATTGTGGCAACCTATGTTGATTTTATTGCCACCTCAAAATAATGTATCAGAAACGCTGAATCATTATTTTTTTCTGGTATCACTATGAAGATTCTTGCCTCATATTTTCTGTTCTGATGCTAATGAGTATTCTCTTATCAGATGTGTAATGCCTTGAGAGTGGTGAGTAATTTTCAACAATTAATGGAAAAAAAGCTATGAATGCGTCACCTGTATCTGAGAATGTGAAGTCCCTAGCTTCTGTGACCTCTGCAAGGCCTTCATAAAGTCCTTGTGTTTCAGTGTTTGTGCTTGAGTCTTGCGTCTTATTTCAAGAAGGTTAAACTAAATATTTACTCCCAGTTCTTTTGTGTTTATGCCTTTAGTTATTTTCTGTTTGAAACCCTTTCCTACCAGCACGTCCTGTGTGTTCTTTTGTTGCCAGAACAAAAACTCAGCACGTTTTCTTAAATTATTGGCATTAATGTTGGTATAATACTTTCACCTATTCTGTGATTTGGGACAGCTTCATTAAAGCCAAAATTAAGCACAGTAACACACAATGGCCTGCTGCTCTGCCACACAATTTAAGCTCACACACATCTATCCCCTCTCCCCTACTGCTCCTGCCCACTCACTCCCTACAGGCCTGCGTCAAGTCTCAACGGGAGCAGATGTCATCCAGTTGGCCGATTCATCTGTTGTCATGGTAGGGGAGTCCTCTCTCTGTTGTAAGTTTCATGTCCCTGCTCCGTTTCGCATTCATGGCTCTGTTCAGCAGGCTTGTTGCCATGACAAAGCCTTACTTCATCCCGACCTGCCCTAGGACGTCGTGACCTGGGAATTTCAGGACAGTGACCAGCTAGCAAATCACTTCCCGTTCGTGAAGGAAATTTGCTGATGCACATGTTTAGCATTGTACACAATTGTAGGTGGTAGCACTGTATTTAAAGAGGTGCATAGATTGGATGAGGCGCATGATTAAGACAAAATATAATCCTTATTATTTTTTATCAGTAATGAGACTACAGACCTTTAAGGACCAAGAGCCACAGTATTGGTTCCAGACTGCACCTTGTTCCTTGAATATGTTTGACTCAGTATACCTCATTTACTCACTCAATGAAACCCCCATCTACATCTGCATTTTGATGTCTGAGAAAAGGTTTCAAATTGTGACTGAAGATGCACGTTCAGCGGTGTGTTCTTGTGTTCATGCAGTATGTAAGCATCTGTTCCTCTGTCCACAACAACATGGTGAACAGTCTGTCCATAAACATAGAGATTGCAGATCAAAAGCTCATCATTCATTAACATTTAGTGGTGTAAAAAACACAGGCACTGGTTTACATCATAAAGTCATATACAGGGGCTCCTCGGGTTATGGCAGCCTTGACATACGACATTTCGAGTTTACGACGCTCACTCCCGTAACTAGTTTTGTTGCGCGTGGCAGAAGAATATGCAGTATATGTAAAATACTCAGTAACGTGGTGTATGAGTGGGGGAGTTGGGAGTATGCTTACCTGCGCCATTTTGAACTACTAAAAGCACAAGTGTTTTACACTCATTTTTTGTCATTTTTTTGTTTCTTCAGTACAGTGAACATGTACAGTATATTGATGTTCCTTTTCTTTTTTCTGTAGCTTAGTTGTGTTTTTAAGTTCTCGATTATTATTTTACAACTGTGTTAGGATAGTTAAGTGACTTAGGCTAGGGGTGTTTCGTCTAACACCAAAATGTGTGTTACATCACTGTCATAGGAACGGATCTGTGTCGTAACTCGAGGGCCCCTGTAGTCAGATGTGTCATCCTTCACCATATTCTCCACAAGTTAGGGAGTGGCATACACCAAGAGAACAGTGCAGGCCTGAACCCTTAACCTCTACAATTAGGCATACCAGTGACTCTATTATGCAAATAAGTGAAAATTCTGTCATACGTGAACACACCGCAGCACGAAGTGTGAACAGCATGAAATTCTTTCTCTACATTTAACCCATTCACAAGTGAAGGTACCTTGCTCAGGGTACCTCAGAGGTGCTTAGCAGTCTTGGGAATCAAACCCACAGCTTCCTGATTGCAGGGCGAATGCCCTAACCACTAGGCTACCAGCTGCCCGAATCAATATAAATAAATAAACTTTCTCTGACTGATCACTTTTATCCTGTTGAAAGTAGACTCTTTCAGGATGACCGCTATTCTGGGGTCACTGGATGGTTTGCTGAGTACAAAAATGTCACAATCTGGTTGAACAACTTTGGGAGATTTATAGCATGAATTGGTCAGCAACAGGGTGCTGTGGTCAGATGAAATAAAACTTGAGATGGGTTTGATGAAGAAATAAAGATGACTATAGAAAAAAAAACGTTAAACCAAGCATTTATAGTGGAGGATCTGTGGCATTGTAGGGCTATTTTTCCTCAAAAGGTCCTGGCAGTACTGTTCACATATATGGCATTATGGATTCCAGGACATACTAGGTGATTTTAAATAGAAATCTGACTGTCTCTGCCAAAGGACAACTTGGTTGTAGTTGCATCTAGAAGGAGAATTATCTAAAGCAGAAATCCACTCAGAAGTGGTTAAATGAATACAAAATTAATCTTTTGCTTTGGTCATCTCAGGCTCCTGACTTAATTCAACTGAAAGCCTGTGGCTTGAGTGCAGAAGAGAACACTCAAGACTACAAAATCTTGAGAGATTCCACATTGAGGAATTATTAAAATCTTGAGAGATTCCAAATTCAGGAAGTATTGTAAAACATTCACTCAGTGCCATTCTGTCCGCAAAAAAAAATGAGGGGTGGCAAAATGAGGGGAAGGTAATAACACGTTTTTGGAATAAATTTTCTTGTCATAACGGGCTCATTCGGAATTTATATATTTTTTGAGTAAAGACATTTAATAAATATTTAAGATTAATTTTCCTCAGCCTTTTACATTCATTAAATAAAATAAAAGTACTAATAATTGTTGAGTGTGAAATTCTCAGTCTCCAATTTTGATAATTAAAAAAATATTTTCCTCTATTTTTCTCTTTTTCTCTTTAAATAGAAAATCATTATCCCATTGAAGTCCGGTAACTTAATTTTCTAATTAAAATCCTGTGTGAGCACGGGATAATAATATCCCAGTCATTGTCCGGGCCCTTGGTGTAAAAATAAAGCCATGAGTCTTTTCCTACAGCTCCCCCTGTAATAATATGAGCTCTGTCTCTCTCTTTCTGTCTCTGGGTTTACCAGGCAAAGTAGAAGTCAGTCTTGTTCTTCCCTGCTCTCTTGCCATGATGGAGGGAGATTTACAGAAGTAAAATGGGGAGGGGTATGTAGTAGTGAGCGTGCTCAGTCATAGTTCCATTAGCAGAAGCCATTATGCTCTGTCAGCCTGTGATGAAGGACAAGGTCTGTCCATTCACTCTCCTACTGCCGTTGCCACTGCTAGCCTTCTCAAGACCTTGAGTAGCACTCTCTCTGTCAGTCACTCTTTTTCCTCTAATGTTCTCTGTCTCTCTGTCTTTCTCTCTCACACTCTCTCTCTTAATTTATTTATTGCTCTCTCTCTCTCTCTTTTTTTTTTATTTACCAGATATCATTAACACCTTTGAACACAAACAGAAAAGGAAACAAAGCATAGCAACACTTTTCGCGGGGGTTACGTTCCAAGAATACCCGCGTATAGTGAAAAACTGTGTTGTTGTGATGGGGGGAAAAATATGCCTGAATATGCTCCTAAAACACTTTAATTTCATTTTAAACTCAGCTTAATACATTACCCTGAAAGAAAATGTAAAGGTAAACCCATATTCGTTCTGTACAGTTTACACTGAACTCCTGCAGTGCTAGAATGTAAATACTGATGTTACCCCTTATAGACTGTACTGTAATTCATGCACTTGCTTTTTCTTTGGTATGCGCTGTCGTTTTCTTTGGTATCAGCAGAATAACTACAGTAATAAATTCATTTAATTTACAGTAATAAAAATACAGGGCTTTAAGAAGAACAAAATGAAAAACACAAGAACACTCGAGACATTCCACGGAGGAAATTGCAGACTACTGCTGCGTCACAGGGCAGCAGCCAATCAGCAGCAAGGTGAAATAAATAGCGTTCTTGGATTGGCTACTTTCAAACCTCCCGCCTCTGAGTACAGCAGCATTTCACCATCCCAAGACGCGCTTTCTTTGTGTTTCTCTCCACAGCACCATAAAGTATTTTGTTATTTTTTGTATGGAAATGTAGCTGAATCTGATTTCAGACCTCTCGTTTAAATTTGATTTTATTCATTGTAAACTGTTTAGGAGTAAGGAATCTTGTGTAACAAATAAGAAATATAGTTTTATTTTTCACCTTCTTGATTTTAATTTGGTACACTGTATTCCTTCTGTACCTCCTGTACTCATTACATATGTTTGAGGAAGTGAATGGAATCTGTTGCGATTTTACCATACCAGATGAGATACTGACCAAATCACTAACATAACCACAAATATTTCTGTTTATGCATAGTTTCTTTTCTCCTTTACCTTTAGTGCACCAGCAGCAATAACACTTTGTAAAATATAAGATGCGATAATTTAAGAAAAATCTATCTCACTTCCATATTTCCATTCCTTTTTATTACGCAATTTTGCAATAAATAATAGCACAACAACAAATGTAAGAGATGCCTGGCTATTTAGCACAATGAGTCATGCATAATGATGAATGTTAATACATTTTATTCGCATTACATAATCAGTTTCATATAGGCTACCATGTATTCTGTGTAGGAAGTCATGCACCAAACCAAAACATCCATAGTTACACATACAGTTACACCCCCAGTATAGTAAACAGCCATTGCAAAAGAACAGAGCAACTCTTGAAAATCCCTTTTTTCTTCCTTTGGGTGCTTTTGGCTGGGACTGACGTGAATTAAATTATACTTTTAGAGCCATTAATTGATAGTATAAAATGGTTAAATAGCAGTAAAATCTCAAAAAGGGGAGGGAAGCAGCCTGGTTGTCCGAGGAATGCTTGTGAAGGCTGAGTGTTGCAGAAGGCAGGGAGAGTTAGGTGCTCAGTCATCCGAGAACGCTATATGAGGCATGAGAGAGAGAAAGAGGGAGAGAGAGAGAGAGATTGAACACTGGGCCTTAGGACATAGTCACATAAATATATTTAGCACACTGGGGCTATAAGGAAATTGTAATGGTCCCATTTTTGTTTCATTCTTAAAAAAAAACCTGGTTAGGTTTTCTGCATTCTGTTCACTGTATTGTCACTCACAGCAGTTGTGTATTACTGCCTGACATAAACACACACATACATAGTCTTTGACCTTTCAGCTCATTCTCTGCTGCTCTCTCTCGCTCTCTCTTTCTGTCTCTACATTAGGGCTGTCATGATTCATTTTTATTACTATATTGTTTATAATGTCTCATGTTGCATCTAGTCACATTTTTTGGTCAAAAATCATATTCATTTTTAAATGCTATGACATGTATTCATAAATAAAAAATGAACAAAGCACAAGTGTTCAAACAAATATGGGGAAAATGTTTGGTCTTTGGTGTCACAACACATAAGTGCCAGTATACCAAAGATATCCTTGAATGCGAATGTTGGAGGAAAAGCAGAGAAAAAGAGATTCAGCAAAATGCCGCAGAAGCAGTGCTCACTACAAACAGTTACAGATACAAATAGCTTTGGTTTTATGTTTCATTACATTGTTGATATTTTCAGAAATATTTTAACTGCAGCTGTGTAACTGTATTAAAAGGAAAACCACTGTTTAAAAGCTCCTTATTTGTTTAAAGTGTTTGCAAACCAAATGTTATTGCACTTCATATAGCAGTATGTGAAAAATAAAAGTGCACAATACACTACCTTTGAATTAATTATTTAATTTTGCATATAACTATGTGATGAATCACTAATGATTAAAAATTTAATCGTTGCCCAGCATTAATATGAATACATGATGAATTGTCAAAGTAATGGCTGGATTGCAAATATAATGGATACTGACAGCCCTTAATCACATAATGTTGGGACACTTAGAAGAGAGTAAAGATAGCATGAAGCGTTGCTGGTCGTCTGCAACATTTAGAGACTTTTTTGCAGCATAAATTCATTCTCTTTACTTTCACTTAGCTCATTCTCTCTTGCCTAGTGTTTCCACACCTTGTCTCTAAAGCTTTCTCTCTCTCTCTGAGTTGGGGCTTTGCAGTTCAGCAGAGCATTGTTGCAGAGATGTGTTGATGTGCCCTGGATTTAACTGAATGTGACAGACAGCACCCCATCTCTGTCCCATCTGCCTCTCCTCACTGTCCCACACCAGTGTTGTCTGACAAGAATGAATGATGAGGGACCCAAAATCTCACAAAACCACTCAGCAGAACTTCTTTCCAGCCCTAACCTCACTCACTACAGTGGGCTCATGGGCTGAATATATATATATATTATTCAGTCCATATATATAAATAAAGACCATGGCTGACTAGAGCTGAATGGACACATTAAACACACTATTGACTGAGTATCAAATTAACACAGAGTATCAAAAGTTCCCCATCATTTTATACTAAATTTGATCAGTAAAACAAATTTCAGATATTGTACAGGTTCAATTATAATCCAACTTAAAGTCTTCTTTTGGAACTGTTTTTTTCAAGATCTGATTATGTGAGAAAAGGCGAAAATAGCATATTTAACTAAGCTTAGTTATGTCTAGGAGAAATAGGCTGGACATAGTGTGTAAAAATGACATCAACACCACAAGCCACAAGATGAACTAGATTAGATGTACTTCATTGATCTCCAGGGAGAAATTTAGGGGCTACGATTGCAGAAGGTCATTCTTTTCCTTTTTTAAGTCATTTGGACCATTTATATTGATTTGTTTATAATGAAATTTTGATACAGTTGGCATGTTCAAATTCCATCTTTTGGAGAATAGCTACTAAAGCCAACCCCCAAAATATCACCTCATATGTCCACTGAGAAAATGGAAGAGACATACAGAATCTGATAAAAT
Source organism: Alestes dentex (assembly GCA_037576975.1). Taxonomy (NCBI): domain Eukaryota; kingdom Metazoa; phylum Chordata; class Actinopteri; order Characiformes; family Alestidae; genus Alestes; species Alestes dentex. The sequence goes on from JBBIGA010042464.1 coordinate 11,246, forward strand.
AACACAGCAAGCTGGCTATAAATGAAAATGTACGGGACACAATTTTCAGAGAATTGGCCACCTGTTTTGGTTTCATCCCTGATTTATTAATTCCTTGTCCCTTTGCTTTGTAGTGCAGACATTGATTTAATGACCTTCTCTAAAATATTTTGTAGAAGCAAGCAGAGATCAGCAATAAAGACGTTTTGTGGTAGACAATCCACAGAATTACACAATTACTTACCAGTAAGTGATGGTGACAGCTCAAATGCATTGTTTGCTTGTTTTCCTGGCAGAGATGTGAAATGTTTAGTAAATTACTTAAAACTGTAAACTAATGAATTATGTGTTAGTGATTTTGGATGGAAAATGTTTTTAAATAATTGATTCTAGAGTTGAGTTCTCTTGGGAGAGAGCGCAGTAGAAGGCTGATGCTTGGAAGACTCTTTTTAAATAAGAATTTTGGCCAGACAATTTCTTCCAGTCATGGATTTTGGATGGGAAACTCCTTTAAATCATTGGCTGCTAATGTAAAGGCACAATAAAGATGGCTTTCTCTTCCAGCCCATTTAAATCACCCTGTCATTACTTGCATTACATCTATTACACTGGGCAGGTCTTTGCAAATTAAGCACAGTGCAAAATGCCTCCTAAGCAATCAGGGTACTTGCACTCATTCTCAGTGAAATGTGGCAGAAATCCATTTTCTGCTTTCCTCTATGTTTCTATTAAACCCAGAGCCTAGTGCCATGCAGTAAATTGTCTGTACCTGCACACTGTGCTATTGAGACACTGTGATTTTGCTTTTCAGTTTTAGTGATATATTTTGCAATATGTTTGATAGATAATGAGAATTCTATTCATGATATAAGGTTTTTTAGTGATTTTAGTTTTCAGCGATTTTAGTTTTGAAGTTCTATTTAGTCTCTGCCTTTTGCGAAATGACCGTTGAAATTGGCTTCAGCACCTCACACAACCTTGGTTAAGGACACGTGGCTCAGATGGATAGATAGGATGGTTGGATAGATGGAATTCTTATTTTGTGTGCTTTACTTCTGGTATCCAGAAGTTCACAGCAATACATCACTGACTAGATGCTCAAACTAAATAGTAAGTTTCCTTTTGTAAATGTGCATTCTGTTGGATTACCATTTTTTAAATTGTGTAACATTCCCTTTGCATTCATTTTAAAAGAAGAACATGTAACAAAACAGACCAGTTTTAACAGGCTATATCAATTAAAAATTTTTTTTTTTACATAACCAGAACTCAGGATGCATGGACTCATTAACTTTATTAAGGCAAACTAAAATGTTTATTAAAACCACTATATATCCTTAAAAAATATGATATTGAAATACTGCTCAGCACTGTTTGCACTAGATAATACTAATTTCCTGAATTATAAAATACTATGATAATGGGGGCTTGAGCAAGATAAGTCCCGACAGCAAAGAGGCCGAGAACAGGGAAGGCGAAAAGAGAGCAATGTGTTTTCTTAGATTTTTTTTTTTTCAGAGAAAGGGAAATTTGTTGGTTTCCTTCAGTCATTCATGTGTCTGAAATGTGACTTCCTGTTTCAGCATCAGTGCTCTCTCTTATGGGTTGAAGCTCTCTCAGTGGGCTCATGAAATCTACATCTAATCCTGCTGTGTTGTGTGCCGAGCTGCTTGGAGGTCACTGCTCAGTCATTAAGAAAACAGTTGAGTAAATACAGCATGACTGTAAAATTTTCAGCAGTGGAAATAATGCATGGTTGTGTGTTTGTGCATGTGTGTGAGAGAGTGAGTACACAGTGCATTAGTTTTAGAGGGTGGTTATTACAATAAGCTATTATGTTGTATTTGAATTAATTAGTCTATGGACACCTAATGAATATTCTAAATAAAGCTCACTAATTACATTTCTCATCAAACAATGTCTTTGTATAATGTCAGATTTGTTGCTTGGAAGGCTATAACAATATTAGGCAGGTGGTTTTAATGCTATCCTTAATCGGTGTATGTACATGTATGTAAATAATGCAACCATAAGAGGTCACAAGCCAGTGATTCCTTGTGCCGGTCCCAAGTCCGGATAAATGCAGAGGGTT
>JBBIGA010042494.1:0-13315 GCA_037576975.1 Alestes dentex
GCTGTGAGTTTTACACACAGATACAGGTGCACCGGCAGGAATACGTATCAGATCCAGGTGAAGGGTTCTGACTGGCTCGACTGCCCCGCAGAGAAGAGTGCTGAGGTGTGTTTGAAGAAACAAATTATTTTTGCTTCTAGTAATTATTTTACACTTAATTCAGCTCTGATCAGTTATCTTCAAGGAACAGGTCATTCTACTGATGTGTCTAATTTACAGGGTATATTTCAGGCCCAACTTCAAACAAGCAATGTTAACTTTATTGTACTTTATAATATTTTAATTATTGCCAAACTATTTGTATCCAGTATTTTATGACTTTGTTGTAATTTTGGCTGACCTCTGTGATTTGATGTGCAGGTGGTTGGTTATCGAGGCACAGTTTTCTGCCCAGACAGGAGATTATGTCATTACCATGATATAGTTCCTCCAGTCTCTACCCACAAACCCCTTCTTTCAGCACAGTTTTCCATTGCATCTCCATCCAGAGATAATGATAGAAACCAGATGTCTGAAGTATTTATGTTTTTGAGGCCTAAAATACAGCGATGGTTACGTCTGCATTGTCTGATGTCTGACACATGACACATTGTTTAAAGAAAGTTTGGAGGTCTTTGGCCTAAAACATAATTTAAATGAAACAGTTAAGGTACATGCAGGATGCTGTAAGGCAAAACAAACATTAACATTACATATAAAACCTTGGAACACACTTGTAGGTTCACTGGCTGTTTTGAATAGTAAATAAAAGAACTTTTACCATTACTGTAAAAACCTCAGTTAACCTGCCTACTGTGTAAAAGTCTTAGGCTCTTGTGCAAACTGTTCAAAGACATTTATCTGAGCAGGGAGGGACTTTCTGCTAGCAAATACACAAGTTAACATTAGAATGAATGTAAACAAACAAGAAAGCATCAAATAATAAAGATTTCTTTTATTCTGGTTATTTCTCCTCAGTGCCGCCAGCCTTTGCAAAGATTTGTGAAACTCCACCAGAAACACATTAGATTTCATTAGATTTCATCTAATGAAGTGTTGATTGAGCTGCACCAGGTACTTGAGGTATTTGCTGAAAATTACAATGTAATACTGGGCTTCCACAAGAAGAGGTCTGGGAATGATTAAACACTGAGACATGAAATCACCGCATTAATATTATTTGTATACATTCTAATATTAGCTTTTAAAAATGTGCTGCTTAGCAAAACAGGTCATAAATATAATTTTCTCGGATGTCTAAGTCTTTTGCACAGCACTTTATATCGACTGATATGTCAACCACTGATTGACTGAGATCAATACCGCTTATGAAAACAGAAACTGTAATGAATCAACAAAACAACTACTTAATTAGATCTTCTCAAGTCTGTTTCAAGAGCAAGAAAATGTTAACTATCACGGTTACCTTCTTTAAACCATATTCTGTAATGACAAAACCCTTATTTTAAAGAGAAAAGATTTTGTAGTAAATGTCATCAGGGGATCCAAATGATGTGGAATTGTGTTCCAGCAGCTTCAGATGGATAAAAATGTATTTAAGGTCCAACAGTCACACAATATTTATTCACTGGGGTTGGTAGTTTGTTTCTTTAGGGCTGGGACTGATACGGGTCCAGGTGAGTCTCTCATCTTAACTCAAATATTCTTAAAAACCTCAAGTCTATGTAGGCCACTCCTTTTAAAGTGATCCACAGTCTCTCTGATTATTTTGTTAATCTGGAATTTAGGACTGAAGAGTTTCTCTTCACAGAATGGACAGTGACAGTGTTGCTCCAGATTTTAACCAGTAAGTGAATAAGGTTTAATTTGGCGTTTATTTTAAACAGTTTCCCATTAATAATAATACCTCCATTCATTCTTTCTCATTAATAATTATTCTTATTACAAGAATAATCCCGGTCTAATACTAAATTTGATCACACTCAACAGTGAAGCTTTTGTGTACTCAGTGTGGCTGCTTGATATTTGTTAGGGTTTATCAATTTAGTTTCTGTAATTACGTTTGTTAATTTTGGTTGCTCCCCATTGTTTCAGCCTATAAATAACTGATGTAAATTTACAACTGTCACGTCTGGCATGAACCAGCCCAAGGAGGCGCAGGGGCAGATTTACATTCTTTCTTTGTCTTTATTGCAATATGAGAAGAAAATAAAACAGGCACGAGGGCCAATACTCTTTTCCGGGAAGCACACAAACAAGACTGCAAACAAAGGACAGGTACACATCTGAGGTTGCGTGATGGTCAACAGACAAACGAAACATGAACCAAGGACCTATAAATAGGATTTAGAACAAATGGAAACACAGTCTCTAAACAGGAATATACATCAGCTGTTGCTGATCTATGTGTTAAACGGTCTTTGCGACCAACCCTTTCAAAATAAGAGTTATCTTCTAAAACAGAAAAGGACAGCCTCTAGCGGCCGCTGACTAAGAACATTACAACAGCGGAAACACTTAAATACAGCAGACAACTGAACAGAATGGTGAATATCAGGTTCAGCTTTTTTGGTTCACTGCAGGACTTCACTTCTTTCGAGTTTGCACTTCAATAAAGCAATGTGTGATTAAGAGTTTTTTAACTGGTTGCTTGGTGATTCAGTGTTGACATAATCAGCACATGTGAGCACAATGAGGCCTATTGTGTGACAGTATGAAGTTTGCATCAAGATAAATGGAAAGCAATCAGGATTTTTGCAAAAGACTTCCATTTTATGAAGTTAATGAGAGACATTCATAGAAAATGTTTAATTCAATTATGTTTATGGAGGAAAACAAGAGAAAAATACCTCTGTCTGTCATTGACATAATTATTCACACCTTCACAGCACAGTCATGGTCAGAGAGTGTAATAACTAACAGCAATCAATTCTAATTAACTGGATATGATTAGAGGGACCCCTCAGTCACTCACCTGGCCACCGCCTCCTCAGAAGCAATAGTAAGGTCATTAATAAAGCTAAGCACAGGGCCTCAAATCCTACTAAAAGTCTCAGCAGATCCACTCAGCGTAAACCACAGCTTTTCAACTTTAGTTTTTGAAAGAAATTACAGACTATACTCAGGTGGACATGTTTTGAGCTGATGAAATGCCAATCAAAGAGGATTAGGATGCAGAACTGTGTTAAACACCTGCTTGTTACCTGCTCTGTTGTCACCACACCTATTGCAGGAACTTTTTCAATCAGTGAGTATTTTAACCAGTCTGGCATTGGTGAGATGGGCTTTATGGAGCACCTCAATTTGTCAGGACTATTCATGAGGAGTCTTTAAAGTAGTGTGTGTCACGTTTTACATCTTTTGTGCAGACTGACCTTTCAATGTGAATGTTCAAATCAAGTTGTTATTTTATGTTAATACATTACGAGTTTTCAGGTAAAATAACTGAAACAGGGAACTTAAATGTATTTGAAAAAAACATCTTGCATAATCTTGCATTCCTCAATCACATGCACACAACACACTTCTTACTGGAGGATTATTGTGTCCACACCCCACATGCATTGTATATTCCTCCATCACATGCACAGATAATTTCTAGAACCCTGCACACTACTTTTTGAAGATATTATTGGGATACATGTAATTATTCTGTGGTGTTAAGGTTTAACTAGCAAATACTAAATCAAAATGTGTTTATACAGTAGCTAGTTGGCCAATAAATCAGACTTGCTAAATGCAAGGTAGCTAACACCATTTCACTGACAATTTAAGAGGCTGGCTATCATAGTGCTAGCTTGCTTCAGCTCACTGATGCTGTTTCTTTTGCCTTCTGCTAGCCATTTTTCTCTTTTCATGCAAGAATCTAGGTTATAGTTTCTGTTCATTTATCCAGCATCATCTATAGCATATTTTCAAAAATCCCAATTGTTTAGCTAACTATTTGTATATGTTTGCATGGCACTGCATTCATGCTTTTACAAGCTTTTTTCTCATCTTGTTCAACAGAACAACGCCACTTGCACAGATATGTGGATATAATGTGAATTTCAAACAAGCCAGTGTTGGCTGTGTACAAAGTTTCCCCGTTTTAAATTCCTATTTATTCCTACTAATTTCCATTAAAAGGTTTCCAACTTGGAATCCAAAACTTCCTAACTTATCTTGCCATGGACATTTTCTTGAAAGTTTACAGAAATGTTCTGCCATTTGCAACTCTAATCAGAAGACATCCAGTAATTATCTATAACACAATATAAAGGTGAATCTTTGTAAGTATTACTTTACCTAGCTATCAGTTATTTAGTACTTGTTTAGTGTCTGCTTAGACTAGTTTGCTGTGCCAGACCTACAGGGCAGCTATGAAAGACTGGGGCTTCACATCTAAAAGACTGTATGTGTTTATTTGCACGCCCGTTCAGCACGCACATGAAGCACAGGTAAGATCTGTCTCAAACGCAAAGCTAAACTGTTGAAAATTCGACTCAGTGTAGGCAGTCCATCAGAGATGATCAGTGGAGCTGAGTTTTCATCTTCAAATGTAATACTCGGGCTAAGGAACGGATAGAGTGTCTCAGTGAAAGACTGACCAGAGAAGGAGTAGATATGACACCTGGCCTCAACATCATAAAAGGAGACCAGACCCTCCTCATAATCCACAAACACCCCCAACTTTTGGGGCTTCTGTCTCAGGGAAAGGGGGACTGAGGAACCAGCAGCTCTATACTGCCCATCCCACAGCCACATAACCCAGAATCCATTCTGTGGGTTGAAAACATACTCCTCCATGTTAACTGACTCTGTGGCCACTCCTAATCTCCACTCAGTTGTCCCACTGACCTGCACCTCAAAGTAAAATCTCCCTGAGGACAATCCCTCCTGTCCCAGAACACAGTAATGGTGATAAAATCTCTTTGGATTGTCAGGACGATCTTGATATGTGTCTCCAAGTGTCACTTGCTTTCCATCAGCAGACAGGAAGAGACGAGGATGAGCTGTATCAGTATCCAGGATAACATCCACTGAGAGAAACATAAAGTATTTGAAGTGAAAAGGCGGGTTTTCATTGAGTAATTCCTGGTGAATGAACCTACTTTGTAAAGAATTTTCTGTACATTTACAGCGGTGTAATCTACTGTATTCCAATTCAGCACACTGCTGCAACAATGGTGAATTCTAAAAGAAACAGGTACAGCTTTTTGTCAAACAAGCTAAAATGTTGGTATTTGTTAGTATTTATCTGCTGCTGTCTTTGCATTCTCTTCAGTGCAGTAATTGCTCCAATGCAATGTTCAGGTCATGACTGATGTTTAGTTTGTGGCTGAAAACTTAGTTAGTTATTTATGCACCTTGTTAGAGATGTATTTGAGTTAGTTGCACTTACATTTTATTTTGCAGAGCAGTACGTTTGTAGTCTGCTGTGACAGTTACTCAGCTGGTAACCTCATGCTATATGAGGGGAAGGATTTAAGTTGCACATGCTGAATGTGGAAGATTAGCACATAATTTGCACAAAGGAAATTGTGAATAATATTGTCAGTAATAATGTCCCATGTTTGCTTGGACATAGTCAAAAAACAGGAGATATGTCAGATGCAGTGATAAGTAAGCTGGATAAATAATGTGATATAATGAATGGGTTTAGTATAACCAGAGGCTTTAACTAACAAGCTAAATAATTCAAAAAGCATGTACCTTTAAGTGTTTCCAGAGATACACGTAACTGAATAAATACCTTCATAGAACTGAATCCACATCTTGTTTGACATCAGGAAAACTAGTAGGATAAGGGCAGTAGCACTTGATGATAAAGGCAGTAGCACTTTCATCCAGTTAGTCATAAACCACTTAGAGTCTGAAACAAACAAAAAAACTGTTAAAAGTTATATGAATTTAATTGTGAAAAATAATCAAAATGCAACCCTTATTATACATGTAAATGAATGTTGAATTGACTACAGTACCTGTTGACTCCTGTTGACCCCTCTGTTCTATATGCAAATAATAAATACATTGTGTAAGTCTGTTTTGTCAAAGGTGGTAAGTGAATATGTTTTATATTTCATATTAATACTCATTTTATGTTTTTATCACAGAAGCTGTTTGAAACTGGTGACAGAAATAAAGTTTAGTTAATTTATCCACAAAAAGAGAATAAAGGCATCCCTAAAGGACTGTATGAATGATGTAAATGTATAGAATTATACAGAATTGGTCTATATGCTGAATTTTGACCCTCCCAAATCCATTGTCTTTGTCACGGGGCCACATATCAAAAAACAGAATACTGTTGCAATTTATTTCACCATTTCTTGTGTAGGTTTTGAAGCTGAAAAACTACATGAAAGACTAACTTTAACAAGTACATCTACCACATGCATACACTCAAAGTTTACAGTTATCCTTAGGTCTGGCTACTTTCAACTTAGCAGCAACACTGCGGTCTGCAAAAACCTCAGTGACTATGGTGCTGTGGTGGTCCTTTTCCATTGATAGATGGGGTAGAGCAGGGCTGATAAAGTGCAGCAATAGATCAGCTGTGGATGGTCCACCACCACAATATTATGTGGGCAGCAGTAGAACTTCAGTGGTTCTTTTCTAGTGATCAGTGGGTTAAGTAGGGGCTGATGAACGGTGCAGCAGCAGATGAGCTGTATTGTATAGAAACACTATAGGCAGTGTAAAACAACCCATAGTGTATCTATACAATCGATGTTGCAGATAAAAATGCCATTAAGTATTTCATGTGGTCTTTTCATTTTGGACACTTCCTGCAGTTTTTAAAGTTTGAGAATGATCATGAAACGTGTAAATCTTTTGATTTCTTGTACATAATATTTAGTTTAGAGGGTTCTGTGTGCACATGGTATTTCATTTAGATTTCAGGACAATGGATGTTTTTCCATGTGTTTTAAATATCTTCCTAGAAATGAAAAATAATTGGGATGCAACAGTTGGACAATAACTTTTCATGGTCTTTTATAAGTTTGTAATTTATCCAGTATCTATGGTGACATCATTTAATGTTTAATTTCAGGATTTAGAAGTATAATTACTGTGGTTTCATTGCCTTTAAATGTCAAAACAGGTTGAAGTTGGCCTGTAATGGTCAACAGCATGTAATAGTTAAAACTAGTGTCACTTACTTTGTTGTTTTTTGGTGGTGGTGTGAGGAGGGGTGCACACAGAGGGGTAAACCTACAGTCCAGCAGAAGAGAGGAGAAGACCCTCAGAATGGGCAATGCTGTTGTGTAATGAGCTTCATTATAACTGTGCAGATAGAGGGACACTGACCTGTAGGGGGTGGGGGTGGTCTTCAGTGTGAGAGAACTCCTCAAGCTGAGTGTCTCTTCTCTTTAGTTCAGTGATCTCCTGTTCCAGATCTTTACCGAGGTCTTCAGCCTGCCTCTCTTCTGCCTTCTGCTTCTCCTCCAGCACCTCAAGCAGCTCAGCCTGGGTTTTCTCAGTGGAGCTCATCAGAGCGATGACACCACTTGTGCTTTCATCCTCTGTGTTTTTCTAAGAAACGGGATCAGTTCATATAGGTGTCACATCGAGAAACCACTCTGTTATCAATATTAACATATGGAACTTCATTAATGCTCAAAGACCCACTTTGCTGAGTCTGATCTCTTCAGTCTTCTCTAATCTGTCATGGATCATTTTCTGCACTTGAGTCTGGGTTTTCTCTAACTGAGCCTGTGGACAGAAATAAATTTATGGATAATATTACAGCTCAATCAAAACAGATATCTGGAACAAAGAGTATGACTTCCTATTTACTAAAAAGTAGCTGAGATGACCAAAGACATTGACATTACCTTAAAGTCACCACTTGCTTCCTCTATAGGAACAGTGTTGTGAGTTTTGTGGTCTATCTCAGTGCAGAACAGACACACAGACATCTGGTCATCTCTACAGAACAGCTCCAGGGGTCTCTTATGTTTCTGGCAGATGTAGTCCTCCATGTTCTCCACTGGGTCAATTATTTTGTGTTTCTTGAGAATCTGTGTATTCTTATGAGGCTCTAGATGAGTCTCACAGTAGGATGCTCCACAATTAAGACAAAACTTCACAGACTTTTCTTTGACACCAGTACAAGCATCGCACAGGTCTTTAGAGATTTTGTGAATTTCCTGCTTAGATTTTCTGAACTGAGCAACTGTTTCAGAGATGAACGTGTTGACTGACAGATCAGGCCTTTTCTCAAAGCTCTTGTTACACAGTGGACACAGCCAGCGTTGTCTCCTGTCCCAGTACTCTCCAAGGCATTTTTTGCAGAAGTTGTGTCCACATGGAGTGGAGACTGGTTCAGTGAACACCTCCAGACAGATAGAACACAGCAACTGCTCCTCAGACAAAATTCTGCTGGAGGACGAAGCCATGACTGAGGAGAAAAGACTGTTGTTAACACTGCATCCACATACAGTTTACACAAGATGGTGATTTGATTTAATTTAGTTCATGAAATAATAGATAGGTGAAAGGAATGTGAAAATTCAATATTGTTACTTTTGGTCTTGACAGTTCTTGACAAGTGTTGCTACTTTTTTTAACCACGAACTGGTTAACCAGCCATTTTATAAATTAGTGTGAATGTTATCTAATGTGTATTTAGTTATGAACAATCTGTTGCAGTAAATAAATGCGTGGGACTGGAGTGGAAAATACTTTCACTTTGTTATTACACCTAAGTGTTATTTTGGAATTTGTAGAAAGTTTTTTTTCACTTTTGAAAGGTTTTACTTAAATACTCGTGTTTTTACTCAACTGCATTACCCAGACAAAAGCATGCATTTTACCTGAGCAACATAGGATAGCAAAACGCACCATTATTACTGAAGGAGCACAGTGCTCAAGTAACAGTTTGAGGTCGAGACTGGAGAAACTAATGCAAAGACAATAAAAACATTTATCTGTCTACATTTACTAACTTTCACTGTAAAAAAAATGCAGAAGATATCCCAGATACCCCAGCAACAGTGTCAGGATACTATTTATATACTTTGAATCAAGCTGTAAGGAAAAAAAGTAAATCGAAAGGAAAACAAGTAAATCCCTTTCTGTTGCTAGGACATTATGGTAATAATCTTTGCTCGTTTTGTAAACATATCGACATAAGGATTACCTACAACAGTAAATTCTCTATTTGACGCTCAGCTGACTTAGTTTACTGTTATTTAATGTACCCGGATTAAAAGTAACACATGATCAAAAGGGAAAATGACCCTTCTGTCATAAGTGAATACACCACAGCACAGTGTGAACAGCACGAAGCAGTGTGTGGGGACGGCATTTTGCTCAAGGCTACTTCAGAAGTGCAACTAGCAGTCACGGAATTCGAACTCACGACTTTGTGATCGCTGGGCGAACGCCTTAAACTGCGGTGAATCTAGCCGCTCTTTGGAAAAACGCGGTGAAGAAAGCCACGCTTAAAGAGGTGGTGCACATATTTTAGGAGGTTTACGGTATCGAGTAGACGACATTCGCTCTTTAAGGGAAACCTTGCGCTCAGTGGTGTTTTTCAGACTCGCTCCTGAAAACACTAAGGATAATTGTGAACATAATGAGGGACTGGAATTTGAAATTACTGCGTATTACATACATTTTACTTACAGTTCCAGGCTTTAATGTACAACAAATAAAATAAGCTATGTTTATTTGTGTTTTTACATGTGCAGTTTTGGAAGGACAGTAAAATTCTTAATTCAAATAAAGCCATCACCACTTCAGGTCGCTCTACTGACAGACCTCATATGAAGATTTACTCTGGCGTTTATGAATAAATTAAACAGCATCAGCATTTGTCTGTTTATAGGTCTCATTTTTGAGCTACCATACTATTCCCATACCTAATATGGATTTTTTTTTACTGTAGCATTTAGGAAGAATTTAAAAATAAAATCAGCACTTTCAGCATTCATTTGTTCATCTTTGGCACGTTTGACTTGCAATAAAATCCCTAAATGAAATAAGGCCATCACCAAACCACAAGAGATCACTTCAGTAGCTACCATACTATGTCTGTACCTCAAATAGAATTTTTTTTTACTGTGGCATTTATAAATAATTAAAAAATAAATTATTTAAAGCACTTTCAGCATTTATTTGTTCATCTTCCTCATGTTTTATATAGAATAAAATCCCTAAATTAGTGAAGGCCATCACCAAACCACTGCAGGTCAGTTCAGTAGCTGTCATACTATGTCTATACCCGATATGGAGATTTTTTACTGTGGCATATAGAAGTAATTTAAAACTGAAATCAGCACTTTTATTTCTTCATCTTCGTCATGTTTGACATAGGATAAAATCTCTAAATTAGTTAAGGCTGTCACCAAACCACTGCAGGTCACTTCAGTAGCTATTAAACTATGTGGAAACCTGATATGGAGATTTTTTACAAAATGAATTGAACTCTGTAACACTAGTATTTGGCAAATAAATTCATGCTTATAGTTTGTACTATACTTGAACTGTTTTTACTTGTTATTTGAATATTATAAACTAATGGTTATTACAATGGTTATTTGATTGACACATGAACTCAACTTTATCTTATCTTTTTTATGTCATAGATACAATGTGACAAGTGCTACCGTTGGCACCACAGGCTATGTATCAACATGACATAGGACAGATATGCTTGTGCAAAGAAGCAACTGTGGAACTGTGACTTATGTCATTCTTTATTAATATGTAAAAGTATTTTATGTAGACACAAGCTCATAGTTTGTGCACTTTTATAGTTAGTTTATTTATTTATATTTATATTTATTTATATTCAAGAATTGTTGAAGATAATAATCCAGATTTTAAAAATCCATATATGTTTTTTTTCTATTTATTTATTGTTATTCCTATAAAAAAGTGGACTGTATATTATTGGTCATAATATTTATTATTGTGCTTTCTTGATGCAATCTTAGTTCTTCATTGTATTTGTTCCAAAATATGATAAACTTTGCAAAATTACACCATGAACCTTAAGGCTTAAAATAGGAATTTCTGAAATACATCAATAATTCCAGTTATCCCTTTCTTTAACTGGAACAAGAAAATGGTCAGAACCTGCAGCCTAACTGAAGATGTATTTTTAAAAAGTCTGTAGATGTCTTGTTCAGCGATGAGGTGGACAAACTGTGGGGGTTAGGGTTAGGAGAGAATGAATGCTGAAAGTGTTTAATACATTAAACATGACTTCATGTTTATTTTATTCCTAAACACCACAGATCTCCATGTCTGGTATAGACATATTTTTATAACTACTAAAGTGATCTGCATTGGTTTGGTGATGGCCTTAATTAATTTAAGGATTTTATCCTATGTCAAACATGATGAAGATGAACAAATAATTGCTGATAGTGCTGATTTCATTTTGAATTTATTGTTAAATGGCACAGTAAAAATATTCCATTTGAGGTACAGACATAGTATGATAGCTGCTAAAGTGGCCTGCATTGGTATAGAGATGGCCTTATTTATAAAACATACCAAAGATGAACACATTAATGCTGAAAGTGCTGTATTAAAAACAATTACTAAATGCCACAGTATAAAATCTCCATATGAGGTACAGACATAGTATAATAGTTACTGAAGTGACCTGCAGTAGTTTGGTGATGGCCTTAACTAATTTAGGGATTTTATCCTATGTCAAACATGAGGAATATTAACAAATAAATGCTTAAAGTGCTGATTTCAGTTTTAAATTACTCCTAAATGCCACAGTAAAAAATCTCCATATCAGGTATGGACATAGTATGATAGCTACTGAAGTGACCTGCAGTGGTTTGGTGATGGCCTTAACTAATTTAGGGATTTTATCCTATGTCAAACATGACGAAGATGAAGAAATAAATGCTGATAATTCTGATTTCATTTTGAATTTATTCTTAAATGCCACAGTAAAAATCTCCATACCAGGTATGGTCGTAGTATGATAGCTACTGAAGTGACCTGCAGTGGTTTGGTGATGACCTTAACTAATTTAGATATTTTATCCTATATCATACATAACGAAGATGAAGAAATAAATGCTGAAAGTGCTGTTTTTATTTTTTAATTATTCCTAAATGCCGCAGTTAAAAAATCTTCATATCAGATATGGACATAGTATGATAGCTACTGAACTGACCTGCAGGGGTTTGGTAATGGCATTAATTAATTTAGGGATTTTATCCTATGTCAAATATGACAAAGATGAACAAATGAATACTGAAAGTGCTGATTTAAAAAAAACCAATTATTCTTAAATACCACAGTAAAAAAAAATTATATTTGAGGTACAGACATAGTATGATAGCTACTGAAGTGACCTGAAGTGGTTTGATGATGGCCTTAATTTATTTGATGACTTTATTCAAATCCAAATGAGGACACATGTAAACAAGTGAATGCTTAATGTACTGATTTCATTTTTAATTTTGCTTAAATTCCACAGGAAAAAATCTCTATATCAGGTATAGTCATAGTATGATAGCTTTTGAAGTGATCTCCTATGGTTTGGTGATGGCCTTATTTCATTTAAGGAATTTATTGTACGTCAAATATGACAAAGATGAACAAATAAATACTGAAAGTTCTGATTTTATTTTTTAATTATTCCTAAATGCTACAGTAAAAAAGAAAATCCATATTAAGAATGGGAATAGTATGATAGCTACTGAAGTGATCTATGATGGTTTGGTGATGGCTTTGTTTAATTTAACCAGAGTAAATCTTCATATGAAGTCTATCAGTAGAGTGCTCTGAAGTGAACATGCCTTTATTTGAATTAAGAATTTTACGGTCCTTCCTAAACTGCACATGTAAAAACTAAAACTAACATTGCTTATTTTATTTGTTGTACATTAAAGCCTGGAAGTGTATGCAAAATATATGTAATATGCAGTCATTTCAAATTCCAGTCCCTCATTATATTCACCATTATCTTTAACTATAGTACGGAAGTTTTTTTCAGGACCGAGCCTGAAAAACAACACCGAGCGAATGTCTTCTAATCGATACCGTAAACCTTCTAAAATATGTGCACCACGTCTTCAAGCGCGGCTTTCTTCACCGCGTTTTTCCGAAGAGCGGCTAGATTAACCGCAGTACGCCTTAACCACTGACCCAGCAGTTGATCTCTCTGTTTTCCTCACTTACCTGGGTGTCAGTTTTTGTCTTTGTTCTCCTTTATCTTTGTACACCTCCCAGGATGTTTCTACAGGTCGTAATAAAAGGGAAACATCCAAAACAAACATCAGTGCCTTCAGAAGTCCCAAAACAAGTGTTTACTTTCTAGATAATTATGTTGTAGGGGGGGGGGGGGGGGGGGGGGGGGGGGGGGGGAGGGGGGGGGGGGGGGGGGGGGGGGGGGGGGGGGGGGGGGGGG
>JBBIGA010042505.1:0-13315 GCA_037576975.1 Alestes dentex
GATTATGAAATTCGTTGCCAACTCTTTTAGTAATCGATTTTTATCGATTTAATCGATTCGTTGTTGCAGCCCTACATCACTGATATATCGCTGTCGATACTAAGCTGTCTGTTTTGAATGCAGTGTTTTCATGATGTTGAAATTATGAGTAGTGTTTCCATCTGAGCTACTTTCTGCATGAGTAATAATGCGAGCCATTTATACATATCGGGTTTAAGGAAACAGTGATATAAACTAAACACCACGCAAACAGCCTGTTTAATATTAAGGGAAAAAGAGAAGTTGGAAAATAGTGGAAATGAATAATGACTGTTATATGCACATAAAGCCACATAAGCTTTAACAGTGAAGAAATGACATACAAGCAAAATATAGCATGCATTTGTAACCAAAAATTTGAACACTCCTAGTCAACCTGAATCCAACTAAATACAGTATATTTTATTTTTCTGCAGAATTTCAAATTCATTTTGATATATTTGGGTGTTTAGTTTGTATCACTGCTGCTGTTTAACACTCTGGTCTCACTCTTGTCATAGGATCAGTTAAGCAAAGACAGCTAGTATTTTTTTCTTCTCTCTCTCTCTCTCTCTCTCTCTCTCTCTCTCTCTTTCTCTGTGTCTCTCTCTTTCTCTCTCTCTCTGTCTTAGTTGAGTATGGCAGTGAGAACAGCACAGGCGAGTGCCCGGATCTGTCAGTTGGCTTTGCCAAAGAGGATGCATCCAGTGATGACTCAGTCTTGTAGCAGCTCTGAAGTCTCTCTGGCTGTTCCAAGTTTAACCCGCCCTTCCTTTCGCACGCATCTCTTGGCGAGTGAGTTGTTGTCATGTAAGGCATAATAATTGTTCTTTCACTTATTGCATGATAAAACTACAGAGACCTGTTTGTGAGCTGCACTGCATGAAATTAAGTTCATGCTCTTGACTTTATTTCATCAGAGTTAAACATAAACTTAAGCAATTATTGACTGTGTTTTTGCTGCCTATTCTGTGTAATAAAAGAAATATATATAGAAACAACAAATAAAAAAAAAATGGAAAAAATATATATATTTGGGCAAATGTACATCTGAAATTAGCTTATTGAGCAAATAGACATATTGTGCAAGATAGACAGACATATTGTACAAGATAGACATACTGTGCAAGTCGTATTTATATCCATGATAAAGTGCAGGGTGCCATATTTTGATGATTAGTGCACATAAACAGATGGGTATAGATATGGAATATAGAATATACAATATATATATATTTATTGTCTAAGGGGTTATGTACTGTTTACTAGCTGTGGTGGCATGTCCTGGTTGAGAAGTCCTACAGCCAGACGATAGAAGCTCCTCCTTGAGTCTCTCTGTTCTGGCCGTAAGACTCCTGAAACGTTTGCCTGAATTAAGCGGGTCTAACAGACAGTTAATTGGGTGGGATGAGTCTCTAACAATCCTGATTGCTCTGGTTCTGCATCTCCTAGTGTAGCTGTCCTGGAGAGATGGCAGAGCTGATCTGCTGCAACGTTCTGCAGCCCAAACCACTCTCTGTAGTCCAGGACTCTGTAGTCCTGGACACAGCTGTTCCCAAACCAGGAGGTGATGTTCTGTGTCAAAAAACTTTCTACAGCACCAGAGTAAAAAAGTCTTTAGGATCACGGCAAAGACTCCAGATTTTCTCAGGGCTTGAATGATCCTTGGAGAACACCCAGGTACTTGAAGCAGCTCATCCTCTCCACTGCAGTCCCCTTGATGTTGAGGGGGGTATATGACCACTGCTGGCTCCTGCTGAAGTCCACCACCAGCTCCTTGATCTGATGTTCAGTTGGAGGCAGTTCTCCTAGCACCACGATGTCAGGTTCTCCACCTCCTCTCTGTAAGCAGTCTCGTCGTTGTTGGAGATGAAGCCCAGCATGACGGTGTCGTCTGCAGACTTAACGATCGAGTTGGAGCTGTGTGCGGCCACACAGTCATGTGTGTAGAGGGTGTAAAGCAGTGGGCAGAGGACACATCCTTGAGGCACTCCTGTGTTGAGGGTGATGATGTTGGAGACGCAGCCACCAACTCTCATCACCTGTGAGGAAGTTGAAAACACAGGCAGCTCAGCTTGGTGAACAGTCAGTGGGGGACTATTGTATTGAAAACTGAACTGTAGTCAATTAACAGCAATCTCACATAGTTTCCATGTTTCTTATCCACATGGCTGAGGTTGGAGTGCAGAACGTGGGAGATGGCGTCTTCCGTTGATCTGTTTGGGCGGTAGGCGAATTGAAGTAGGTCCGTGAAGCTGGAGATGGAGGATGTGATGTGGTCTTTGACGAGTCTCTGTTTTAACTAACGACATAAGTGCAACTGGTCGGTAATCACTCGAGGGCTTGCTGTCTGATTTTCCAAAAGCTGGCTGCAAAACCGCCTTGTAGCCTAGCTTGTACGGCGTGTAGCAGTGGTCCAACATGTTTGTGCCCCTGATTGGTCATGTGATATGTTGAATAAAGTTCGGCATGACTTGTCTGAGGTTCGCTTTGTTAAAGTCCCCCACCACGATGGACGCTGCATTTGTGTGTTTATGTTGTGTCGCACCAAGCACATCTTGTAGTTCAGACAGTGCCATACCTGTGTCCGCATAAGGTGGAATATAGACCGCCATGGTAATAACAGAGTTGAACTCCAGAGGCAGATAAAATGGACGGCGCTTGATGGTTAAATATTCCGAATGAGGCGAGCAGGAGCAAGAGAGAACTGAGACGCTCTTTGCCTCCCACCACTTAGTGTCCACCATTAAGCAGATTGGTCCGGTACAAAGGGGGTCAGCCATGTCTCAGTGAAACATGTCTTAGCCACTCTCGCTTTCAGGTCATCCAGTTTATTTTCCAGAGACTGGACGTTAGCGAACAGAATGCTGGGTAGTGGAGGACAATGTGCTCGTTTCATCAGTCTGTTTCTGACTCCACCGCGGGTCCCGCGGTATTTCTTTGTTCGTTGCTGCAGGGCCGCTGGGTTGCATTCTTTGTTGTCCGCGCTCCAGAGTATCTCTGCTGGCCACAACAAGTCAGGTTTAAAAGACTCAAACTGTGTGTGAAATGTTGCTTCAGATAAGCAAGCAAAAGTGGAGAGTCTCCACTATCTAGAAGAAGAAGTACTGTTTATCTGATGGGGACAGTTTGGTGGTCTACCGGGTTTTGCAAACTTTTTTTTGTTCATGTTCCTTTGACTTTCCCGATTGTTATGTGCAAGTGAATTATTTTTTTTATCTGTCCTTCTCAGAAGTCTCTCCTTCAGCAATTTTCAAGAGATGAGAAAGGTAAAGAAATGTGTGAGGTAGCTGAGGTGTGTGTGGGTAGCTCAGAAGGCTTATGTGTGTCTCTTTGAATGGAAACATAACGACAGTGAGAGCTTAAGCAGCAGCTTTTGTTGGAAGGACACCGCTGTAACTGGATGGGTTGAAAGACTGGGAGAGTTGAAGAGTGAACAAATGAACTACTGATTTGTGTATTACACACACACACATATATATATATATATATATATATATAAAAAATAATCTATTTACAAGCTCTCTGATTAATTAATCTAAATGAATCATACATTTTTTTGATGTAAAAATGTTCACACGCGTGCTGCACGTGGCATCTCATGTGTTTCACTCATACAACTCGCTGGGTGGATAAGTTGGGGGATGGTTTTTAAAAGTCACCCCCTAATATAATGGTTCCAGTGCCCATCCTTACAAGGCATCTCAAGCATGGGATCGGGTTTGGCTGGCTCGGACCGCCGGGTTCGCTACTAAATGCTTTGTGTTGAGGTGATAATTTAGACTTGATGTACTCCGATGATACAAAAATTGCAGATAATGATATTCCTATCAGCTGTCCCATCTGTCCGTTTTTAAACGTAAACTTTCCACTCACTGGGCCAAGCAGCGCATTCTCGTCTCCTTCATTTTACAGAGCACCTGTGGCCAGTATATGTTAGAGGTGTCGAATTAAGGCGTTAATTTCGATCAGTTAATCACAGAAAAAATAACGCTGATTAATCGCACCACTTGACTTTAACCCGGTCCGGTTCTGGCCACAGGTGCTCTGTAAAATGAAGACGTGGACATGCTGCTTCGCCCAGTGAGTGGAAAGTTTATGTTTAAAACAGATCACCTCATCACCAACCATTTAGGAGCTAGCCTAACTTTGACCCACTAACTAACTCCCCAGCAAAATGGTCTCTGCTGCCAAGTTTATTTTAAGATGCCTTGTATGCTGGATGCCGGAACTATTATATTAGGGGGTGTGCAAGATAACTAAAGCTTGATTTCCTGACTGATGTCATGTCGGGCTGAGCAAACAGAGCTTGCAAAGCTCAAAACGAAAACAAGCTGCACGTAACACAAAACACAGGGAGTTTCCCGGAGGACCTTCACTCCGAAGGGAACCTGAGCACGACAGGAGAAAGGGAGAGCTTGGCTGCCCTGCCAACTCACACGCAGCTTTGCTGATCCACTCGTAGCAGGGACCAGTACCAATACTCCTTAGCAGAACACAAAGGTGGAATAAACCACCGCTTAAGCCTGTAGGGACAAGGGAAGAGAGACATAGAGAGAAGGTTCACAGTCACTATCCCAGTCACGAGTGAGATGAAGGAGTCGTGCGCTGCAAAGCTTGCTGGACGAAACTCCCCACCTGCCACTTGGAGAGCCCAATGGCATTTGACTGGAAGTCCTTCACACACACGAAAGTCCCAACCTTCTAAACACACTGTTAGACTTTTCACACAAAGCACACAAACCCGAGTTGAGGCAGACAGCCAATCACACGGCGCAGACAAGAACCTCTGTTAACACAAAAACTCAAGACAGGTGGACATGTCGTCAGGTACCTAGCAACCCTGCTGATGAGCTAACGAAGCTCATCTCTCTCACTTGGGTTGACTAGGCTCCTGACTAACGTGCACACAACAACCTACCAAGTCATCGCCCCGTGCCCAGAGCTGCGTATACGTAATATTCTGGCGAAGGGGGCCGTTGGGGGTGTGACTGAAGCGGGCCTGACGTGACAACTGACAACTCTCTCTCTCTCTCTCTCTCGATGATTATTCATCTATTCTTATATGTCTTTTCTCTCTATTCCTGTCAGTTCCTAAACAGGCCCATCCACAGTACTCTCCTGACAGGCCCGTGTCGTGTCCAGTGGCGAAGCCCGTTCTGGAGGCCGTAGCCAGCGAAAGACTGCAGTCGCTGGCCACGCCTAGGCCCCGGAAGCATCTGTCTGAAGGGTTTGACCCCTACAGAGTGAGTTCCGCTGCCCGTGCTGCAACTGCGTCCCCCAGGCTCCAGGAGCTGGCCTTGCCCCCAGCACGTAGGTGCAAGATGAAATAAACGAGGGGTGAATTACAGCCCAATTCCAGTTCCTCCTTCACTTCTATCTGAAACAATTTGTACTCTTGTTAAGACATTTTAGCTTTTTAATAATGCAGCTTCCGTATGAAATCAGTCACTGTTTGGCCACAATTTAGAGACAGATTGCACGGCATTGGACCCGCACCCCACGTGTTTGTCAAGTGAGATGGAGTAAGGGAAACGAGAATGAGTTCCTTTTCCCTTGGATTGGAATTTTACCCAGGAGGACAATATGCACTAATTGTTTGTTATTTTTCTGTCACTATCAAGTCTTTTAAGCAGATTTATTGTACACTTTGTGATCCTGTTAGCACAAGGAGTCTATCTATTGAAAGTGTTCATCTTGCACAGTGTTCATTTCTGGCATGTTGGAATGGTAAAGGTACGAGTTTGATCATCAGGAATCATCCAGAGATACAAATGATTAAACTTGACTCGTTTCTACCAACAATTTAAGTAATATTAAAGACCCCAGTGCCTCAGTGCATGCCACATAAGGAGCTCATCAGCCTTTTTTTTTTTATCAGAAACACCAACCATATTGATGCACTTTGTAGATTCATTGTTACCAACTGCAGTTCTTCTGCTGATGGCGATTATATTAGCACCTGGGGTGGCCCTAACCTTTTTTCCACCTGGAACCAAAATACAGTTGTATGTGATGAAAGTTTGGGCACCCCTGGTGAGTCTACATTTTTAGTTGGTTTTGTAAGTGAGAAGAAATTAAAGCTAACTAAATAAAACAAACATTAATTTTGAATTAACATTTGCAGAAATTAATTACGTTTGTGTCATGAATTAGACATATCGTATTAACAAAGAAAACAATGACAGTCTTGATCTGCAGGGAAGTCTACTGTAAAAAAGATATAAACATAATGTAATATGCTGCCAGTATAACACTATGAAAATGGCATTTAGTTCATTTTACCTGATTTATGTGCTCATTTATGTCTCATTTTAAGAATCAACTGTGTATCAGGAATCAGAGAATATAATCACTTAAAACAACTCAGAACAAATTTGATGGAGTGGAACTTTAGGATGTTAGCTAACTAGGATTATATTATTAAGTTTTATAATAACACAACAGAAGAATGCAGGCAGAAAACCCACAACCAGCACTTAAATGCAGAAGCCTGCACTCGCATGCATGTGTTCCCAAATTAAATTGAGCGGTGAAACCCACAACTTAAAGGTATAACTATTCCACCCATAACACACAAAGATATGAGATGCCAAACCATCTCCCTACATTTACGCATATAAAACCACAGAACAAAAACAAACAAGCTCAAGCAAGAGATGTTTAATGGACAATAACCATAACTTGCATCTTGTTGGAAAAGAGACAGAGCAGAAAATGGCTGAAAAGGAGATTTTTAGAGTTTTTTTGCAAAAGCCGTTGAAGAGGAAGAAGTATGTTTACACTTAAGCTTACACTTAAAGCTCCCTTAAAAGCAATAAAATCTTAACTATTCCAAACATTCTGGCATAAACCACTGAAGAGGAAGAAGTATGTTTGGAGTATTTTATAAGACTTCTGATTTTATTGCTTTTAAGGGAGCTTTAAGTGTACGCTTAAGTGTAAACACACTTTTTACTTTTTCAAAGGGAAATCACAGATTGTCATTATGTCACTATGACACTTGAATAACAGTGTGACACTATGACACTTGAATATGCAGGCAATAAGCTACTTTGTTCACAGATAGATGGAGGATGACATTGCATCTTTTCTTGAGGCTATAAAATGCAAGTTACAATAAGCCACTCGCCTGCTTAAGCTGACTGATTTTTTTTTTTACCTCAGCATCAAGTTTAAAGATTCTTTATTTGTCACATGCAAAGTTATACAAGTACAACATGCATATATAAAAAATACAATTTAAATTAAAAACACACAGATCTAAAAACAAATCTAAAATAGAAAGTAAAACAGCTTAACAAGGATCGACACAAGTTAAAGGTGAAGTATGTAAGCTAAATTTTTTTCGTTTTTTAAGTTTTAAGTGCTGCACCAATCTGGCAGATTTACATATGTACAATGTGCAAGTGAGATGTTAAAGTATTGTGCCGTGTTAGCAATGTAAACAGAGCGCCCGGAGTAATGTAAACAGTAATGTAGCAGCACATATAGTACATCATTAAGACAGATATGAAATATGACAATGAATATAATGTGGAATATGACAGTGAATATATGATATGAAATGAGGTGCTGTATCACTGAGGCCAATTAGACTGCAAACAAAACGTGACTCTCCCTTTGACAAATATTTCTACTGGACAGATGTGTAATTGTAATTATAATCTCCCTCATTATTGCTTACCATCCCACTGCCTCTTGTTTTGTTTTCAGTGACTGTTTCTTCAGGCCTTTCCTAATCCTCCTTCTTGGGCTTCTCTCTTATTTTTACACTTTTTCTGCCCCTCGTCTTGATGGTCACCTTCCCCCTCGTCAGCCCAAGGGGTGTTACAAAAAGGCTGAATTTAAGTGATCTTGTTTTATTTCGGGCTGAGTTTTATTCCATTGGTTACGCATTCACATGTTCTGTACTGGGACTCCAATCTGTTCTGAAAATACTAAAAAGAATGGACCCTTTCACATCAATCTGTTGCCACTTATGTTTGTTTCTCAAAGCAAGTAAATACGTTTCCAGCTTAATCGAAACAAATGATGCAGTCAACCTTTAAGGCCTCGTTGCGTCCCTCAGTGCCACAACTCCAGTCAAATATTACATACATGGGTCTTGATTAGTTTTCTATTGAGCATACGTTACAGTTAGTCTGAGTTCAGGCTGTACACGGTTATTAAAACAGATGCCAGCTAACCTCTAATAGCTTTATTACATATTACAAGAGGGGCTCGTTGTCCTCTAAACAAGATCTCTTCTTCTCAGTTATTTATTTGACGGCATGGAAATAATTACTGTTTGTCTCAGAATTTGTTTTACTGTTAATATAAGCAAATGTGCTCTACTAGTCAAACAGCCCCGCTGTTTGTGGTTACCACTCTCAGAAGCTGACAGAAATGGCAAGTGACAAAACGTAAAGGCTCATTCTGTCATAAATACCATTGTAGTTATATCAGAGCCAGTTTTGAGTAACTCAGATGTCCTATTCTTCTCCTAATCAAAAAATGACCAAAAATCTCTCAAGGGCACCCACAAGCAGTTCCTTATTGAATGAGGTAAATGGAATTAAATTGCTAAAAATGTTGATGGCTGATGCAAGTGTGTCACTTACCCGGGGAACAGATGGCACCAGGGTGCACTAAGGAAGAAAGTGTGCTGACTGAGGTCGTGTGATGCTCTGGGTGATGTTCTGCTGGGAAACCTTGGGTCCTGCATTTGTATGGATGTTACATTCACACATACCACCTCCCTAAACATACATCAATGCATGGCAACACTATTCTTTAATTGTAGCGGTCTCTTTCAGCATACTTCTGCCATACTACGAACATCGTTCAGGACTGGTTTGAGGAGCATAATATAGAGTTCAAGGTGTTGACTTGGCTTCCCAGATTAAAATTCGAACAAGCGTCTGTGGGATGTGCTATACAAACTAGACCAGTTCCTGGAGGCCTCACCTCACAAGTTACAGAATTTAAAGGATTTGTTGTAACGTCTTGGCGCAGATACTGCAGCACACCTTCAGAGGCCTTCTGCAGTCCACATCTTGACTGGCCAGAGCGGTACATCACATGGGAAACCTACATAATATTTGGCAGGTGATTTAATTTGTGTCCATTCGATCAGTATAAAAGCACCACTACACTAGTGTTCTTATCTTTTTCCTTGGCATAAGCTGATGTGAAGAATTGAGGAGGGTAATAATTCCTTGTAGTCAATGCTGTGGGTTTTTTTTTTTTCACAATTTTAACAATGATTTTCCCTGTATAAGAAAGCAAGGTTGGAGCGTGAAGGAAGGTAACGAGTCAGCATGACACTGATACATGTAGAGAGAACGTTCAGACTTAACATTTAAACAGGAGGCTAGTTAAATAGGGACCTACACAGCTGCCTATATCACCCATGCCTAGAACTGACCCTGCTTCTACCCAAGACTTAATTAGAAAGGAATCACGATAGGACCATAACTCATATATATTGTTTGGCTTGTGGACCATTCTCAGTGCAGCAGTGACAGTAACATGGTAGTGGCTAATCAGTTGTAGACTCATTTCCTTTTCTTTATTTCTGTGTCTTGAGACGTCCGGATTACGTTTGTATTGTGTTTGTTGCATTCATTCACATCATCTTCCTTCACATTGTTATGAATGAGACCTTGCTTAAGCCCAAACAGTCCAACTAGACGTGGCTGCACTGCTTACGGTATTTCCATCACTGGGCGAATGAGGCGAAATTTACTTTTCAGAGATTACTTTTTTTTCTGAGTGACAGCTGCAGATGTGCATGAGAGACCCATGTGAACACTATGTGAGATTTTACATCTAAGAAAAGGCATTCTTAGGGTACACCTTAAAATTGTTTTTCTCCCAGTTTTCTCTCCTAATATTTTGTCAGTTTAAGTCAGTCACTGTGGGTGGAAGGACAATACATTCCTCCCTAACCAGGTTCACTACAACTCCAGTTATTTTAAACTTCCTAAAAGTTCTGGTTTTTTTTTTAGGGACGTAGCTTTTTTTTATAGCCCTTATTTGATTTATGAAGGTCAGCATATTTCTATCTTATTTATACATTTCTATCTTATTTAGACTACTTAAGAGTTCCTGAAGATTTAGGTGGACGTTTAAAAGCAGATGGGTCACATACTTCAGTAAAATTCTGTTCATAAGAATTTCTGAGGGTGCCGGTAAGTGTGATATTCAGTTTTGTAGAAAAAAAGAAAAAAGTAATTTTTTGATAAGGATTTATAAATTAAGGGCTGGATTGTTCTCATATGGTCTCTTGGAGATTGAGCTAATTAGCACAAAACATTTTCATGACCTTAATAATACCAGTGTCTACTAAAGGTGTCAGTTATTGTATGGGTGTTTTTTTCTACATTTGCATCCATTCTTTTAAATATGTTTCCATTTTATGTTCCTCTAGTTTGAAAAGACACTTTTCAATTCTTTTTTGCCTTCGTTTTATTTCTATTTCCTCATTTAAAAAGCAGTCTGTGCTGAAAAAGCCTTTATAACTTCAGTGTGAGTGTGTGAGACTGCATTGCTGGATTGTGAATAGGTAGATTTTTTGTGACATTACAAAGACAGCTAATTCATAAAGAATCTTTCCCTAAAGTGCAGCATCCACTTAAATGTAGCAAATGTGCCATTTACTCTACAATTTAAAGCAATAGGAAAATCAGACTTGACATGTCTGGAGTCCAAATTTTACTTTACATGAGCTACAAGGCCAACAAGAATTATAGAACAATAGCCAACCAAAGAGACAAATTGTTTCTGTAATAATCAAAGCCTCTCCCGACCTGGTTAAACCACAGCCATACCTTTATTATAATAGTGCAGACGTGTCATTTAAGAGTCTAATTTATGTCTGTTTTGCAGATACTAGCTCTGGTGTTGTTTGGAATTGCTGCTTGTGGTAAAAACAGTTTGTTCATTATTATAGTTACCAGTAAGCAATACTGTGTAATAAAACACATCCGCAAGTCTGGAAGTGTTTTGAGCAGGTTGAGAGAAGTTTTGGTGAATGAGATTTACAGAGCTTATGTGGGTGTACTAAGTTCTGTAAAACCTCACACCTGCCGTTCCAACCTATAGAAGCAACGGTTGTCTTAGCTGGAAACCAAACATGTCTTAGCTGGAAAGATGCAAACAAAAAACTTGATTTTCTTGAACATACTGTAACAGTTACATGCATCTTTGCTAGACAAGGACTTACCAATAACAAAAGAATTCCTGATTCTCCAAGTCTCCACTTCTAAAACTTCACCTGTTCATCTGTCAGAGCTGCATTCAGTTTTTACAATATCTGTCTAATGTTGAGCTGTCATGTTCAGTTACACAAGACTTCCTATGGCCTGATCTCAAGGCTGTCTTGACGATCAAAATGTGCGGGAGAAAACACACAGTCACCCCAGGTATGAAAATCACAAGGCCTTAGCTCTAACAAAGCACCAGAAACAATGGAGAAACAATGACGCTTACATAAAAGTGGAGGAACACCTGTGTGTCCAAATAATGCACATCTGTGGGGAAAAACAATGACATATCTTGTAACGTCAGGCCAAGGGCAAGATTTGTGACACCTGTTACTGTCAGTAAAATGTGCTTCAGCACATTCACATTATACACTAACAGTGTATAAAGCATGAAAGTGTATAAGAAATAAATGTATCTGTCCAACAGAAGTCTAAAAAATTAAAGCTGAAGTCACAAAATTGGCATTACTTGGAGAAATAGGCATCACCAGGGCTGGACGGGAATATCCAGTTAGCCAGTTAGCAAGCTAGCTGAACTGTGAAACAGTTACTGGATAATTCTACATCCTGGACAATTCTAGCATAGCACCAACACACCTTCCTCTCAAAAGCAAAAATGACAGAAGATATTTCTACTAGATATTTCTAATACAGTCTCCTGACTCCTTTTTCTGGGTTTATTTGTAGCTGAAGTGGAAGAAGTGTTTAAAGGGTCATGCTGAGACACTGACAAAATTTGTGTTTTCTCAATTTTGAATTGTGTTTTTTTTTTTTTTTGGAAATACACCCACACCTTCAGGGGAAATAGCTTTTCACAATTGAATTACTGTTTATTTGGAAGATATATATATATATGTGTATAACGTGTCAAAGTGATGGCATATTTTATAGCATTTCCAATATGTTGAACTCATGTTAAATAGAAATATTGCACTAAAAATGCACTAGGTTTATTGCCTGTGGTGCATGTGCTGTTATTTTCCTAAAACATGTCATTTGACCAGGGGCGTTCAAACTTTTGCAGACGATTGCAATTAAAGTGCTCTGAAGTATTTATTGGTGCAGCACATGCTCTGTACTCATTAACTTCACTTTATAGTAGACTGTGATATGGCATTCCTACTATAGCAAGAGTTTTCCTTCAGCCACTGATTAGGCAGACCAAACCATGTTCTCTGATTAAGAACACAAGAGGAAGTCACAAATAATATCAGTGCTGTAGACTATCACAACCGAAGATCATATTCTCAGTGAAAAAGAACCATGGGTGTTCCAGTGCTGTTATACAAAATTCTGCAAAGTAAAGAAAAAAGAGAAGGCCTGTGCTTTAATTATCAGTGATTCCTTCCGCCAGACTATCTGAATGTTCTTTTTCATCCGGTTTGTAAAGCATTTTTAAAACCAAGTCTTGTTTGCTAACTCCAGCTTGATTAGACTGAAAAGCTTGCTGAAGGACAATGACAAGTTTGAAATTTGAATGTAGAACCACAAACACATACACACACACACACACACACACACACACACACACACACACACACACGCTTCCTCCGAATCTGATCAAAATGGGCTGCAGTGAAATGTTATTTTATACAAGTTATTAAGTGTATTTTCTTTCTTTTGAATATGCTAAAGTAGAACATTAATTGCTCACTGCAACATATATATATTTTTTCTTCATTTCTGTGAAACAAAATACAAGTAGCGTCAGAAATTTGCAGAATAAGTGTTACTTAACACCCATTTACATGGTCCACATTAAAACCATTTAACAAGACAAACTGACAGGTAAAGCTTGAAGTCATTCAAATGGGCTTGTGAGTTTGCACTGAGCTACATTATTGCTGCCCTCATGACTTATCCGGGCCTGAGTGGGCTTGGAAAACTTAGAAAAGTCACCAAATTTAAAAATCAAAATTATTTAACTGTTTGTGCTGAGGAATTAATATGTTGTAGTACTATTTTATGAATAGCAATGCAACCATAAGAGGTCACAAGCCAGTGATTCCTTGTGCCGGTCCCAAGTCCGGATAAATGCAGAGGGTTGT
>JBBIGA010042514.1:0-13315 GCA_037576975.1 Alestes dentex
CTCTATCACACACTAAACCTGCATTAACACACAGCCACTCTATCACACACTAAACCTGCATTAACACACAGCCACTCTATCACACACTAAACCTGCATTAACACACAGCCACTCTATCACACACTAAACCTGCATTAACACACAGCCACTCTATCACACACTAAACCTGCATTAACACACAGCCACTCTATCACACACTAAACCTGCATTAACACACAGCCGCTCCATCACACACTAAATCTGCATTAACACACAGCCGCTCTATCACACACTAAACCTGCATTAACACACAGCCGCTCTATCACACTAAACCCTGAGATGCTGAGTATATGAGAAACTTCCTCTAGGTCTCTAAGAAAAAGTGTTTGTTTCATTTCCTGAAGCTTTTTATAACTCATTCACTCCAGCAGTGAGTTCAGCTGCAGCTCAGCACTCTTTCTAGGAAAAGGAAGGGTATGTGTGTTTGTGTGTGTGTGTGTGTTGGAGTTTTTCCAGGAATATTTACTGAGTCTCCTTGTGCTTTAACCCTCACACACCTATAGAGCAGCAAATTATCACCTTCAGTGAGTGGTTTGGGTCAGAAGAGGAAGGTTAATGCAGGAAGGAATTTTTTGACATACAAACACACAGATGTTGTACAGGTATAACCAGTGAGGCAGGAACATTTAATTAAATCAGACGTTCAAAAAGCTCTACTGACCCCAGATCATTCCATCAGTCAAAACTGAATTCATGAGGTTAACGCTAACGTCGCTAACACTGGTCAATAGTCACCCAAATTTTTAACCGCAAACACAAACTTAAAATTTCTCCGGACCCACTAGAAAGATTCTAAACATTTATTCCACACCACAATAGTGCATGTATCTAGAAGAAGAGTAAACATCAGAAATACAGCAACAACCAGTTAGCAACCATGGCAACTAACTAGCAACTAATCATAGCAACTAACTAGAAACATCATGGTAACCACCAGAAACACAGTAACAACCTGTTAGCAACCACCTGGAACACCATATGAACCACCTTGCCCGGTTTAGGAAGTCCAGTTGAGGAAGACCCAGGCCTAGTTCTATTCATTATTTCAGTTATTCAGTCTTTGTTTATTTATTGCTAGAATGAAGTAGCCAGTCAAAGCGCAGCTGATGGGGTTCTGTTGTTTTCTCACATAGGACCACATGACCACATACACAAGGTCTTCACTGGACAGACTGAACATATACACTAAAAACAAACAAACAAATACACATCCAATAAAAACCTTTTCATATTTTCTTTTACGGTTTGATTTTAATTTTGTGCTGCCTTTCCCTATGTTTGAAAAGTGCCACAATGGTGTTGTTTTTCTTATTAATGTTATTATTGGCATCATTAGTTTTATTACTATTGCCACTATCATTTATGCTGGTGTTGTAAATACATAAGTAATAATAAATTGTAAGTCTCCACTGTGAAGTGATTTATACTATATGGACAAAAGTATTGGGACACACCTTTTCAGGGTTTGGGCTAAGCCCCTTACTTCCTGCGAAGATCAACCGTAGTACTTCAGCACCAAGACAACTCTGCGGACAGTTTGTGGAAGGCCATGCTCTATTCCAGCATGATTGTGCCCCAGTGCACAAAGCAAGGTCCTGCAGAGAGCCTTGACCCCCACCACTTATCCAACGCCTGTGGGTTGAACTGGAACCGAGATTGCGAGCCAGGCCTTCTCGTCCAACATCGGTGCCTGACCCGTAAATGCTCTACAGATTGAATGGTCACAAATTCCCAAAGGGGGGACCAAGTCTATATTAAAGTCTATGTATTTGAATGCAATGTCATTAAAGTCCCTGTTGGTTTAATGGTCAGGGGTCCCAATACTTTTGTCCATATAGTGTGTGTTGTGTGGCAGCGACGTCGACGCTGAAGTAAAGATTATAAATAGCGAAATAATTAAAGAATATTTAGTGTTTTGGGGGCAGAAAGGCGGCTAAACTTTGATACTCACAGATGAAATAAAGAGATTTTGCTCGACTTCCTGTAAAACTAAACAAAAAAAAGATTTATTTTATCTATAAAATTAAGATTTTTCCTTTTCTCAAGCAGCACATAACAGCGAAACACTGCTGACCAATCGCAGCGTAGGAGGCGCGGGGTTCAGCCAATCAGCGGAGAGTGTTGTGCGGTCCGATCTGTAGACGCTGTGTTGGGGAGGGTTCTGGGCAGTGATGGTGTGCAGATCTGTGGAGCCGCCGCGCGGAACTCCCGTGATCTTTATTTTCGCTTTTTATTCTCCTGGGGACTCAGCGCGAGCGCGTGGCTCAAGTTTTATTCGGGTAAATTCGCATTATTTTTGTTTGTTTTGTTTGTGTTGTTTTTGCTGCAGCCGGGCTGCTGATCAGATCGATGAGACAGTATTGATCAGTAACGGAGGAAGCGGATAAAGAAGGTAAAGCAGTGTTAATATTTCACCCGCAGGAGCGGCATCTTCGGATGCACAGATGCCGCGAGCATGGTGACGTAATGAAAAATATTTAACAAATAATAATAATAATTAAAAGTGGGGTTCAGAACACAGCTATTAAACCTCATACACTGCTATTCCACCTTAAACACTGCTATTCCACCTTAGACACAGCCATTCCACCTTAAACACTGCAATTCCACCTTAAACACAGCTGTTCAACCTTAAACACAGTTATTCCACCTTAAACACAGTTATTCTACCTCAAACACAGCTGTTCTACCTTAAATTCCATTCCAGCACCTTTGGGGTGAATGGGCGGGGCTAAACTACTGTAGTATAAATAGGCGGGGCTAAAATGATGTATGAATGGGCGGGGTTAGACTGCTGTAGGCTAAATGGGTGGGGCTAAACTGTTGTAGGCTGCATGGGTGGAGCTAAACTGCTATAGGTTGAGTTCCTGTAGCTAAAGTGCTATATGTTGAGTGCGTCTAACCAAACTGCTATAGGTTGAGTGCATGGAGCTAAACTGATGTAGGCTGAATGGGCAGGGCAAAATTGTGGTCTAGGCTGAATGGGCGGGGCTAAACTGCTCTAGGAATGAATTGGGGTCAACTGCTGTAGGAAGAATGGGTGGAGCTAAACTGCTGGAAAATTAATGGGCGGTGCTAAACTGTAGGATGAATGGGTGGAGCCAAACTGCTATAGGTTGAGTGCGTGAAGCTAAACTGCTGTAGGCTGAATAGGTGGGGCTAAACTGCTATAGGATGAATAGGTGGGGCAAAATTGCTGTAGGATGAATGGGTGGGGCTTAACTGCTGTAGGAAGAATGGGTTGGGGTCAGCTTCTGTCGGTAGAGAGGGTGGAGCTAAACTGCTGTAAAATGAATGTGTTTTAAGTTAATCTGTTCAGTGATCTCCAAAAGCCCTGTGGATGCAGTTGCAGACTATGGATGACTCACCAGATTTTTTTACTACATATATTACGTACATTACTTACATTACTTAAATTTTATTATTAGATTCTGGCAAACTGTAGGCCACTTCATCAACGTTTGAGGGGAATGTGTGAGGGTTTAGACTAATCGCTGGTGTATAAACTTTCATTATTATAGAATTCTCTTAATCTTATGACTGATGAAGTAAAAACTTCACACTGAAACAAGGTGAGGTAATTGAGGTTAATGTGTGTAAGTGTGGTCTCACTATTGCTTTAACACTCATTCTTTAGTCCCCCGCCCCTGGGCAGCATGCGGGAGTCATGTGAAACAGCAGGATGAGGCTCAGAGCAGCAGAAGAGCTGAAAAAACTCCAGACATGAACACAACCACCCAGACCCCCCCCACTCCCCACGACAACGCCCAGCTCGGATATGTCCTCATCCCCTTCTTCCTCATCACCGCCATTGGGGTCATCGTGGCAGCGGTGGGTAACGAGGGGGGGTCGGGTCGGGTCGGGTGGGAATCATGCGGTTAAAGTGAAGAATGTAGCATCACATGATGGAATGACTCCAATCAGTAACTTAATTAGTGTTAAGGGAAGGAAGAGAGGAGAGAAAGTAAAGAAAAGAGAAGTTAGAGAAGAAAGGGAGAGGAAAGAGAAGGAAAGGAACGGAGAGAAAAGAGAGAACAGAGAGAAAGGAGAAGGAAGAGAAAAGAGAGGGAAAAGAAAGGAGAGATGGGAGAGAAAAAAGAGAAGGAAAGGATGGGAGGGAAAAGGGAGAGAAAAGAAAAAAGGGAGAGAAGAAACAGAAGGAACTAAGAGTTTCTTTTGTGTCGTGTTATATTATGTGTTGTTCAGGTTTGTGTTGTGTGATGTTCTGATGTGTTGTGGCTTCGGCATTGTGTGGTGGTGTGTTGTGATGTTTTTGTATTTCTGATGGATTGTGTTCTTTTTTGCAGGTGATGTACCTGAGGAGGAAGCAAAAGTAACTGTACCTGTGCAACACATACAAACAAACGCGCACACACGTGGACATAATTGTTGGTACCCTTCCGTTACAGAACGAAAAACCCACAATGGTCACTGAAATAACTTGAAACTGACAGAAGGAATAATACATAACAATTTACTGAAAAGTAACAAATGAAAATCAGGCATTGCTTTTCAGTTGTGGTCCAACAGACTTATTCTAAAAAACAAACTAATGAAACTGGCCTGGACAAAAATGATGGCACCCCTAACTTAATGTTTTGTTGCACAACCTTTTGAGGCAATCAAGCAGTTCCTGTAACTCTCAGTGAGACGTCTGCACCTGTCAACAGGTGTTTTGGCCCAGTCTTCATGAGCAAACTGCTCCAGCTGTCTCAGGTTTGAAGGGAGCGTTCTCCAGACTGCATATTGTACAGTAGGCTCAGTCTTCTTTCCTTGGTATGCTTCATTTTTGCATCTGTGAACATAGAGCTGATGTGACTTGCCAAAAGGCTCCAGTTTTGTCTCACCAGTCCAAAGGACATTCTCCCAGAAGCTTTTTGGTTTGTCAGTATGTATTCCGGTCTCGCTTTTTTATGATTTGCCTTCAACAGTGGTGTCCTCCTCAGTCGTCTTCTATTAAGTCCACTTTGGCTTAAACAGCGACGGATGGTGCGATCAGACACAGATGTACCTTGTCCTTGGAGTTCACCTCTAATCTCTTTGGAAGTTGTTCTGGGCTCTTTGGTTACCACTCGTATTATACATCTCTTCAATTTGTCATCAATTTTCCTCTTGCGGCCTCGTCCAGGGAGGTTGGCTACACTCCAATGGACCTTAAACTTCTGAATAATCACAGTCACAGGAACATCAAGTTGCTTGGAGATGGTCTTATAACCTTTACCTTTAACATGCTTGTCTACAATTTTCTCTCTACTCTCTCTGGTCCATATTCAGTGTGGTACACACCATAATACCAAACAGCATAGTGACTACGTTTCACCCTTTAAAGGGGCAGACTGACTGATTGCAAGTGTGAAGAAACCTGTGATGCTAATTACAGGACACACCTTAGTGTAACTTGTCCCTCTAGTCAAATTATTTTCAATCTTTTCTAGGGGTACTATCATTTTTGTGCAGGCCAGTTTCATTGGTTTGTTTTTTAAAATAATTCTGTTTTACCACAATTCAAAAGCAATGTCTGATTTTCATTTGTTAATTTTCAGTAAATCCTTTTGTCAGTTATTTCAGCGACTTTCTGTAACAGAAGGGTACCAACAATTTTGTCCACTCACACAAACACACGCACACACACACACACCCCCAGATGGTGTCAATAAAGGTTAAGGTTGTGCTTCTACACTTAAAACCAACTTAAACATCCACCACTGACAGTACAGGCTAAGACTAAACCAGAAGTACAGACTAAATCAAAACTACAAACTAAACCAAAACCACAGACCAAGATTAGACCAGAACTACAGACCAGACTAAACTAGAACTACAGACCTAGCTTAAACCAGAACTACAGACCGGACTAAAGCCGCTGGTGATGTACCTCAGGAAGCTACAGGACCTGGAGGATCAATTTTATCTAGATTTCATCTTGATTTTATTTAGTTCATCTTAATTTCATTTTTCTTTGGTCTTTTCAGAATTGACCGTCTGCGGCACCAGCTGCTCCCAGTTTACACCTACGACCCGTCAGAGGAGCTGGGCGAGGAGCCGGAGACCCTCTGGAGGGAGGACGACACCAAGGTACGGCCCTCCAAGGTTATTGGTTTGGTACACTGCTCTGTACACTGAAGTGTGGTGACATCATCAAAACTCCAGAAGAGGTTTTAGTGGGGAGCTAGATTTAGATGGGAAAACAAGACCTTTATCCTTCGTCCTCTTTACAGAGTCAAAATGTCAGATCAGAGTTCAGGTTGATATTAATTTACTGTTGACTTACTGGTATAAGTAAAGCTGGAGTGGCGAGACCGAGCACTCGGGCTGAGCCATAGAAAATCATACTGTGTCCTAAACCATTTCCACAAGTCTGATCCACCTTAATGAAAACGTTCAGTTTATTTTTATGGCTCACAGTAAGTCATTCTGTGTCCTAAACCCAGGGGTGCTGGAAGCATATTTAATGTGGGAGGGACATACTGGTGGGCGTGTCTAGAAAGGGCGGGGGTGGCGCGCACGCTGCTCTCTGTCTTTTTGTCCGGCACCCACGCCTAAACCTCATCCACAAGTTTGATTCAGCTTAATGACGAGCTGGAGGAGGTTTGAGGGTCCAGAGAAGTTTTGAGGACAAAAATAGTTGGGTGACTATAAGCATTAGCCTCTAAGCTCCAGTTCTGAACTAAAGAAGACTGGACACAAACACATCTCAACTGATTAACTGATCTGGGATCAGCTGAGCTTTGTGTGGGTCTAGGGGTTTTACTGGTCATTTAATGGTTTATCCAGGAAGCTGGGTTTGTTCATTCTCCAGTAAAGCCTCAGAATCTCAAGTGATCATTTCTGCAGTCGTGTGAAAATAGGGTGTGTGCTGTGTTTTCTTAGGTGGTTCAGGGCTGGATGAGGACCTACCAACAGCGCTGGCCTCTAATGAAGGACCCGAACGCCTGAGGAATGTCAGAGGAACATCTGAGGAACACCTGAGGAAAGTCTTAGGAACTGAACCTGAGGAATGTCTGAGGAACTGAATGCTGGTGACAGCTGGACTGGCCGTGGTGCAGCGGAGCAGCTGGTATCTACTGGAGGCTGTTTCCATGGTTTCCATGGTCTGTAATGCCAGCCGTCTCACCATTGACCCTTTTTGGAGTTTGAGCTGCAGGTGAACGAGGAGACAGATCTTATCTTCTTATCCTGCTTTTCCCACTTTTTAGGTTTTAGATCACCTGCAGAATCTGCACCATCATTTACAGGAGTGTTTTGTTTGTGTGTGTGGCTCTTGCTTTTGGACCTGAACCCCAAACCGCTCTTTCTCCTTCTTGAAGTGTTTTAAAGTTACTGTAAGATTTTTTTTTTGAGTTATGTCTGTTTGTCCTCAGAGGGTGGAGCAGCAAACAAAACAAAGAAAAATAAGTAAATAAATACATAAATAAATAGAGTCATGGAGTCCAGAAGGTGCTGATCTGAGCTAAACTCTGGACGTGGTTTAAAGTCTCACGCTCCTTTAAGCTCCACAGAAAGCGGTTGTGTCTGAGTGAAGGTCCAGTCAAACTCTGACCCTCCATGATCTCTTTTCTCACACCAGATAGAACTGACCTCAGAGACGCCACAAAATACAGCAGTGCGACTCCACCACACGCACACACCCGCTTCACCTGTGCTTCCACTCACTGGCCTTTTTTAGAATCACCCACCTTGTGCTTCCACTCACTGGCCACTTTATCAGAAACCCCTCTCTTATATTTCCTCTGTTCAGGTGTGCAGGTTCAGACTGCGATCCAAATTATCAGCGCCGACCACCCTCATTCATCACTGCTCAGTTTCTGACCACAGGATGCTGCTGTCCAGACACTCAGAACAGCTGTAATGCTGATATGGGAGAGTGTGTGTGTGGGGGGGTGCTGAAACGAGTGTATCAGACTGTTGAAGGCCTAGAAAAGTGAACACACCAAGCACCCACAGATGGACAACAGTCGGGAGCTACGGGTTTCCGATAAAGTTGCCACAACACACACCCCAGTATGTGAAGCTCCTGCTGGCCAGTAGTGTAGTTTTAGCGGCTGGTGTTTCAATCTGACAGGATGTTTAGAAACTCACCTTTCTTCATGTGCAGTTTCATCACCTCCCACTTCTCATCACACGCAGGTTAAATCATTAAGGACACATCCTGAACAGAGAACCCAATGTGACTTTTTGCTCACTATTTAACACTGTGCAGATTAACACTTTGTATGAAAGTGCCTCTGTAGAGGATGTGTTTTTTCACTGTAAATATATATATATATATATTAAAAAAAAAAAACACAGTTGGATCAGGGGTGCTGATCTAACTTATGCATATTAAGGACCCTGACATCAGAGGAGATGGAATGATGGTCTGAAAATAAATTTGGGGGGGTGGGAATAAACACACGAGCAAAACATAGGAATAGTTCACTTTATTACCAGTCTGAATACAAATTCTCGCAGCCACGATAAAAAATACAGTTTACACTGAAAAGACTGATCCCAGACCTTCTCCGCAAACCACCAAAACCAAACCGAAAGCAGAAAATCCAGAACTATCAAAACCGAGAGCGTTTCAGTACCAGAGTGTGAATGTGGATCCAGAGCAAGGGGGTAGAGTGAACCTGCAAACCAGGACATCCATGAAGATCCATGAGCAACCAAACTTCCAACAAGCCAACCACTCACCCAACAGGCCAACTTCCCACCAAAAAAAAACGATCACCCAACAAGCCAAACAACCACTCACCCACACTTAAAGCTGCACAGATACTATTTACTTACTTGCGTGCTTGTTTGTTTACTTTATGGCCCATAACGAACTCTGAGTTGATTAAAAACGTTTGACCTGATCCGAGTACAGCTGCGGGTTGGTTTACTCACTAATCTCACACTGGACACTGCAGACTTTCTGAAAGGCAAGTTACACACATACATGCACACACCAGTGGGTGAGCAGTATTTCTAACCCAAAGCAGTCGATCGCGCAGCGAACTGAAACATTGCAGTCTCACCTAAAAAACAAACGAAGAAAAGAAGAGGGTGTTTATGGAGCGCTGGCACGCAACCACTGTTACACACCCCGAAAATCAGAACACACACCTAAACACACACAGATCTGAACTGAAAGGACTCAGCCCCTGGAAGGACGAAGATTAGGAGAACCCCCTCCTAAATGTTTGTTTGTTTGTAGTAAGCCATCATAAACTGCTGTAAAGTGAGGTATGAGGTGCGGAGCCCGTCCGGAGCAGGCCGGTCCGGGCCGGTTGCAGTATTCCGGGTTTATTAACCATGTTTGTAGCAGCATTAAGTTCTGAGAGTCAGTCACTGGACCGATCTGCATCCCTGACAGAGTTAAAAAAAAACAAAAAAAAAAACAAACAAAAACAAACCAAAACAAAAAAACTCAAACCTCACAAACACCTCTGACAACACTGACCAGACAGCGCCACCTTGTGGACAATTAGGACTATGGGGGGAAACTGAATGGAATGATGCAGCGACACGTCAAATCTTCAACTCCCCCAATCAACCCACAAACACGTGAAACGTTTTAAACGTTTTATATTGTAATAATTTGTAACGGTGGAAAGCCCAGGTCTGTACGACAGATCTCAGGAGGGGAACAGATAAAGCACCACCTCCTTGTCATTATTGGCAGTTCAGTGGAAAAATCTGACCGTCCCACTGACCCCAGATCAGTCAATGTGTGGTAAGAGTTCAAATTAAACTTCTGTAGTCCAGAACTGGAGCTATGGGGCTAACATCGCAAACACTAGAAGTGAATAATCACCCAAATCTTTTACCGTGAACACAAAGCCAAAACTTCACCCTCAAACCACATCGAGCTCTCCATTAAAGTGAATCAGAATTATGGACGTGGTTTATGGCACAGTATGACTTACTAAGAGCTGTAAAAATGAACTGATCTTTAGTGTAGAGACGAAAGCTATGTCGCCTTTTCACACAACAGGGTCTGTTTTCACAAACTGCCTCAGGGGCAAGAGCACTGATCGAGGAGTCATAAATACGGAGGAATCTGATCCCAGATCAGTCATCTGAAACAGAACTGTAGAGATGAAGTTCAGTTCATTCACAGCTCACAGTAAGTCCTACTGTGTACTAAACCATATCCACCACCTCTGGGGTCAATGGGACCCTGGGGAAGCCTAGAATAATGTCTGCATGCTCAGAGCGCAGAGAAAATGGAGCCCACCATCAAGCAGAACATCAACAGATAAACTGCTCTGGGTGGGGTGGGTTAAGGGCGTGATGTTCAGGTAAAAGGGGTCACAGAACAGGTTGTTGTTTTTAATGATGTGACAAAGGTAAAAATCTTAAATCTGATACACTTTATATCCAGCACTTCCACCACTTCACTCTAACAGACACCCCCTACACACACACACACACACACACACACACACACACACAATATAAAAGTAGGTTGATTCACCTTTGTCCAGTACGCGACATGAACCTCAGACAGAATGAAGCGACATTTGCTTCTGTAGAAGCAAATAAATCACGAAAATAAGAAACAGCTGCTTTTAAGACAATCAGAGCATCTCTTTGTCCAGTATAACGACAAACATCCAAATATGTGGAGCAACACACACACTCACACACACATGTATAAGCGCACACGCACACACACGCATACACACACATACAGTATTTCGGAGTCCGATTTGTTTCCAGTGGTGTTACAGAGAAAAGATGCGGCGTAGTGTGCAGGCTCCGCCGCGAGGGGGCGCCAGAGCGCAGAGGTGGAGGCGGTGGTGCTGGCGGTGGGAGGGGGAGGGTCTCACTGGTTTGTTTCGGGGGAGGTTTTCAGTCCAGCTCTGGCTGAAGGGAAGTTAATAATAATATTGAATTAATGAGGTAGCGCCGGAAAAAGAACACATTACTGCTCCTCTTCCTCCTCCTCCTCTTCCTCAGATGACTTGGACGGCTGCTCTTCTTTCTCCTGAAACAGAAAAAACTTGATCAACTTCAGTGTAAACAACATGGTTCATTAAAGTGCTGAGCTGATTCAGATTAAATGATGAGGCAGTTATGGTGGAACAGTAGAATCAGATAAGAAGCTGGTGAACAGGAGGTCATCTCTCACTCTCACACACACGTTTGAGGCCAGTGTTCAATTTTCTGCAGGCTTTAAAACTCATTTACAGCTGGATTTTAATATATCTGCAGCCGGTCAAAGGCTCTGCTTTAATTTTAAAAACTTATCAAATTCTTTCAATTTTCTGCATTTCACGGCAGTGAAGAGAGGCCTGTGTGTGTGTGTGTGTGTGTGTGTGTGTGTGTGTGTGTGTGTGTGTGTGTGTGACTGCTAAAAATAAAGCTTTAGAGGGAAAAAAATTGCAAACATCTGTCTACTTTAAAGCAGCTGTTTACACAAACCGACTCCATGAGTCACTCAAGTGATTCACTGACTCACTATTCACTCAGACTGACTCACCAGAGCTCCGCCCACTTTCATTCATAAAAGCATCTCGGCCCTTTTTCAGGATCCGCTTGAGTCATTTGGCAAAACTGACCAACGTAAATATTTCCTCAGTGAAAACACTCACAGGAGTCCCCTTAAAATCCCCACCAACTCACTCCACATCCACTCCACCACTCCCACCCCTAACACCAAAATTTTGATGTGGAAAGGAACCAGTCCAGAACCGACAATCAACAGAACCCAAATAACCAAGAGAACTGGGGCTCACACAAGAGGAATCCACTCTGAAACACACTGACAGAACAGAGTAGGATTCAGGGAGGGATTTGGCAACCCAACTTTCACAGCAGAACAAAAAAAAATACAGAGCAGAGAGAGAGCAGAGAGAGAGCAGAGAGAGAGCAGAGAGAGAGAGAGAGAGAGAGAGAGAGAGAGAGAGAGAGATGTGAAAGAGAAAAAAATCATGAAATCCCCTTTCTGATAAGAAGCCAAATGCAAATGTTTTCTGTCGTTGCCTGTGGCAACAGCCACACACACACACACTCTGTTTAACACACTTTGCTGTGTGTGTGTGTGTGTGTGTGTGTGTGTGTGTGTGTGTGTGTACGCACGCGTATGTAAGAGAGAGGACAGATGAAGCTCCACAGAACAGACTAAGTGTCCACAGTGTGGGGCTGACACACCCCGGGTGTATGTGTGTGTGTTTGGGAGGGGTTTGTACTCACTGCTTTCTTAGGTCTTCCTCTGCGTTTTCCTCCTGCAGACGCTGTCGCAGCAGCTCCCTTCTGCAACACACACATACACACAGTTAGAAGATAACCTGAGGTGCTGGTGGTATGCCCCCAAATCAATAATGTGATCAGAACTGATCAGAGTAAAAAACTAAAACAGATGAATATCCTGCTTTCCTGTAGAAGGTAGAGCTGGTGTGAGAAGACTGTGTGTGTGTGTGTGTGTGTGTGTGTGTGTGAGTGAGAGTCTGTTTTTCTGTTTTCTCAGCCACTAGA
The DNA here is from genome assembly GCA_037576975.1 of Alestes dentex. Classification (NCBI taxonomy): domain Eukaryota; kingdom Metazoa; phylum Chordata; class Actinopteri; order Characiformes; family Alestidae; genus Alestes; species Alestes dentex. Next base: position 12,487 of record JBBIGA010042514.1, read on the forward strand.
GGGGGGTGGTGAGTACTTGTGGGCAGATGGCCAGAGGGCACTGAGTTCATTGGCTGAACCAAACACTCCAGTACACAGAACACCTGGTACACACACACACACACCACTCCAACACAGGACACCTGGTCTGAAATTCAGAGACAGCTGGTACACACACACACATACATGCACACACGCACATGTACACCTGTGTGTGTGGCGAAGGGGGGGGCTCAGTTGTTGTCATGACAACATTAGATGGAAAGCCCCGTGGGGGTGGGGTCGTGTTGTCGTGGCGATGGCACTGCTGTCGGTGCACCTGCATCTCACAACACACCACAGGAAGCTACAGCGAGACAGGAAGTGTAGGAGAAACACACGCAACGCTGAGGTTCTTCAAGAAGAACAAGCAGCTCCAGATCTTCACCAACAGCTTCAGCATGGAGAGAACCCCTCACACCACACCTTCTAAAAGAATATTCTAAACCTGTTCACTTAAGCCTGGTTTAATACAACTTTTATTTTACAGAATCAGTGTGTTGTTGTCCCCGAAAATGTACACACACACACACTTACTTTGCCCTTAGATGCTGTAGAGCTGGCCTTGTTTTTGCTGCCCTTTGGTCTTCCTCTGGGTCTTTTCGGTGTTGGGGATCCACTGGGCTCCTGCAGGACAGACAGAGAACAACTTCAGGACTTACTGCACCAATAACGGCCCATCAGTTCATCTACTCGGTTCTCAGGGTATCACCACAAATACAGGCTACTAATCAGTCTTTCTCTCTCTCTCTCACACACACACACACACACACACACACACACACACACACACACACACACACACACACAC
>JBBIGA010042531.1:0-13314 GCA_037576975.1 Alestes dentex
ACCCCAGCCTGGTCCCACGTTCCTGGCCGTGTGAGCTCGGAGGCTCGAGCCGGAGTCCTTATTTATATTCTTTTGTTGGTTTGGGGAGCACGGGTCTGGAGTGTCCCGTTCTGTGTGTTTTGTTTATGAGCCGGGGTTTCTGTGTATTCTGTGTTCTGTGTTTCTTATTGTTTCATTAAAAACCCAGTAACCTGCCTAGTGCGTCCTCCCCTTTTCCTCTCCCTTACTCTCGCCCTCTGACACACACGTGTTTTCTTTCGTATAAGGAGGGTAAAAAATTAATTTAATTTACAGTAATAAAAGTACAGGGCTTTAGGAAGAACAAAATAAAAAACATGAGAAAACTCAGAGAAACATTCCACGCAAAATGCGTCACAGGGCAGCAGCCAATCAGCAGCAAGGGCAAATAAATAACATTCTTGGATTGGCTACTCTTGGATAACCTCCCACCTCTGAGTACAGCGATATTTCACTTTCTTTGTGTTCTCTGGACAGTAAAAAAAAATGTAGTTACATTTTATATAGAAATGTAGCTGAATTTACGTTAATATTTGTTACAAAATTAGTAAATTATATTTTTCGCACTAAATATATTAACACTAAAATGCATGACTTTTTTTTTTGCTTTTGTGATGTCCGGGCCTCATCCACCATGCCCCCTCGTCCTCATGCTGGTTTGTTTATGTTTGGGCACAGCGCTGTGCGGCGGAGGCTCATTACATTCAGGTACATCTGATTGCCTTGCTAACCACCGTGCCAAAACATAAACAACCAGCACAAGGACGAGGGGATGTGGCGGATGAGGCCCAGACGTCACAAAAGCAAAAAATGTGGAGGAAAAAAGAGAGACTGAAGCCGCGACTCCTGAACCACATATAAGCAGGGAGTTACTGTATTTCAAAACATATTTGCATGGATCTTTGTCTTGTTGCATGATCCACTTTCTCTTGAGATTCAGTTCATGGACAGACATCCTGACATGCTCCACTAGAATTAATTGGTCTAAATCAAAATAAACAGTTCCATCAACTGTTCTGATCCAGGTGTAACATCCCTGGTCAGCGGCTGCTAGAGCCCACCCTTTTCTGTGTTATAGAAGTGGACTTTTAAGTTTAAGTTCTGTGGAGGAGGAGCGGATCGGTTCCATGGCTCGGAGATAAAGGAGGTGAGGAGAATCGGGATGCCCCCGTCTCCAGTCTGCTGCTCGGCTGCCCGAGAGGTCCGCAACATCCTGCGGGGCTCCACCACCCAGTAGGACTGCTCCCACGCTGGCGGTTAACGATAGCCCGAGGCCAGTGCTCGGAACTTCGCCCACGCAGGCTCCTCGATACGGGTCCTAAAGCTGCAGCCCTCGTCACGGGTCCCGAAGCTGCAGCCCTTGTCAAAGCTCACAAAGCTGCAGCCCATGTCAAAGCTCCCTCGTCTCAGTCCCCCAAGCTGCAGTCTCCATTCCTGCTCCCAACCTGGGGCCGATTTGGCCTCCTCAGACTCCGCAGTCGCCCTGGAGGGGACCAGTTCCCCTTGGCGCTCTGGAATTGCACCTTTTGAGGGGTGTGCTGCCCCTTTAATGTTTTTAGAGAGGTTATGGGCTCACAGAGGGCCCCTGAGGGGCTCCACGTGGGGACTTGGACACGGAGGTCACGGAGGGCCCCTGAGGGGCTCCACAAGGGGGCTTGGACACGGAGGTCACAGAGGGCCCACGAGGGGGCTAGGACACGGAGGTCACGGAGGGCCCCCGAGGGGCTCCATGAGAGGGATTGGACATGGAGGTCATGGAAGGCCCCCGAGGGGCTCCACAAGGGGCTTGGACATGGAGCTCACGGAGGGGACTCACGTATGGAGACAAAGGAACGGATGGGTGGGACCCACACGGGCCATCCTGGCTGTTCTGAAGGCCGGACAGAGAAACACCCACCGGAAGGCGGCCGTGTGTGCATTTTGCCCTATAAAGAATAGTTTAAGTCTGTGTCTGCGCCTCCCTTCACTGCCTGGAGACAGGCCGCATCCTGACACCAGGTGCATCAAAACAGGCCCAAATCATGATGCTACCACCACGATGTTTCACAGATAATATAATTTATCCTTTTAGGCCATTTATGAAAATCTGATGATGTTTTGGTAATGTATATTCACAAAAAAATATATTTCTTAATGATTCACAAAATTTCATGTAGGTATACCCCAAGGTTCAGTACTAAGTCTGTGTTTTATTTTGCTTGTTTTTTAAAAAAAAAAAAACATTTTCCCCTTAACGTTGCAGTAATGAGTGATGAGACGCTTTATATAAAACAGAGCATCTTATCTGCTTCAGAGTTTGATTTAAGCAGAAGCAGGATACGTGTATTTCATAATCTAAATATAATAAACCCATTTAGGTACTCACTCACCAGATCCTGATCCTTAGCACTGCAGAAGCGACACCGACACAGCAGGGAATGGATCATAAGGACGTTCTTCTACAGGCAGAACATTCACAGTTTAGTCTAGACATGTGTATGTAAAGATTGGAAAAAAATCTTTGCAGTGAGCATAACTTGATTTTTTCACCCAGTCTTTCAGGAGGGGGTCCCATCTGCATGCAAATACACACTACTTATACTCTTGTCGCATTATGAATTCAGTCAGTACACCTCTCCCTCCGCTCCCTTTCATTCATACAGCTATTAAAGTCTCTTATGAGCTTAATATCACTTTAATTCTGGGACGTCTCATGAATATCTTGCAGTCGCACATTTTACCTTGAGCAGGTAGTTGAGCGTTTTGCCGCGACACCGTATATCTTTCTTCCAATGCCCATCAGTCAGTGTCATGTCCTGCCTCACAAACTCCTCTGGTGTGAACCAGCGCTCCTCTGTGCGGATGCTTTTTCTCCGTGGCCCTGCAGCAGACCAACACGATGACTAATTTATAATATTTCAGTCCGCACTGTGTAGATCTGGGCTGTGTGTGGGATGTTTGGGAACCTCTGGTCCATAAATTAACAGAATGTCAAGCAAAGCTTACAAGTTTTTTTTTTCCTGTCAGGTCCCGGCAGCGGTCACCAGGGGTTGCTCTTGGTGTAACGTGGGGTTTTTGTATTTGTATTTTTATGTCTTTTATTTTGATATCCTGAGTACACCGGTTTTGAGTTCGTTTGAGTTATTAGTCTCAGCTGCCAGTGTACTCAGGAGCAAGACTGTGTTTATTGGTTGATGGGGTTTTGGGATTGGTGATGGGTTCATATGTGTAGAGTATATAAGTTCAACATAGGTGGACCTGGGTTGTCAGTCCACCGTCGCCCTGGCTCACATTAGAGTAGTCCTTTTGGACTCCACTGCTAAAACTGAAGAAGTAAACTTAAGACACAAGGCTGATCAATATTTAGTGTGAATGGAGCTCCAGCATCCACCGCGACCCTGGCTAAGGATAAGCAGATCAGATGGATGGATTGATGGATGGAAAAAATTGGAAAAATATACTTTGCTGAACTATTCCATTAAATGTTCATCCCAGGCTAAACTCTGATCAACTGACTACATAGCAAACACCTACCTGAGACAAATCTGTATTTGTCTAAAACTCCTTTGACAGAGCCACAATTGACAGGTAAAGAAGGAGTTTTAAACGCAGCTGGAAATTCTGTTTCCCTTTTTTCTTCTGTTTCTCCTTTCTCCTCTTCTCCACACTGATCATACAGGACTTCCTCATCTGAATCCTCTGCACTGGACTCTGAAATTAACAGACAGTGGTGGAACAGCTCCTACAAGGTCACCCAAAAATCACTTCCATTAGAAAATTCACAGACATGCATAATTAACCCTTTTATTATGTGGATTCAGACATCATTTCTTCTCACATTGCAATTTAACATAATACTTTAACTTCACAGTTTCTTCCAAATTCATTACAGCTTTTACTGTATAATTTATGGACTATTATGGATAAATATTGAGTAATAAGCCTAATGTTTAAGGATTAAAGAGTTACAAATATTTGACATGCATCTGTGTACTGACGAGAGCTGGAGCTTTCTGGGGAAATGTTGGGGAACAACACCTTCAGGTTCTGCAAGAAGAGAAACCTGGCATTACAAATCCATGACATAAACATAAAAAAAATCATAAAACAAAGCTCTAATATTAACAAAAAGGACCCAGAACCTTTTTTACACAGCGCCGTTTTTGGCGTGGAGTGTCCAGGTGCCCATCCTGAAAAAGACAATGGGGGTATCTTTGAGTACGGTTACTTTAGAAAAGTAGATTATATTCATATTCACTTTTTAATAGGTACCATGGCATCATCCCAAAAAACATGGCATTTATAAGTTTGAGAATGGCTGCTTTGCAACATGCCATCAGTTTTTAAATGTCACTTTCACTTTAAAAAAAAATTTTTTTTTTACATTTGACATCCATAACTGAATCACACTGTGTCAGAACAGTTAACGGATGGATGCATGGATGGATAGAGCAAGTGATGTGCAGGACACCCAAGAGCACAACACGCTCCACATACAAAAGCATTAGTTGTTCATCAGTACTATGTCACTGTAACCATAGCAGTGCATCTGCAGTAGAAATGATGAGTGCCATGTGTAGATTAGGTGCAGTGTTTTTACCTTAATGATGTTCTGAGTTTTTTGATGGTGGATGCCAAGTTTGCTCCTGTCCTTTCCTGCAACAGCAGGAGAAGTGAACCGCTTGCCTTGGGAAAGAGAACACTGCTCCCCTATGTAGCACAAACATCACATACACATGAAGGTATACATACATGGACCAGGGTCAAAGACGTGACAACCCTTTTTTGGGGTCCGGATACATTAAATTAACAAAAAAGCGAAATAAATACATTCTGAACATATACAGTTAAGCTACATTGTCTACTTTATTAATTCAGTTACATTTAGAAAAAAATAAATACAAATGTATGTATAAAATAATCTCATGAAGTCACAATTACATCTTTAAATAAATATATAAAATAACAAACAAAATTACTACTTGACTTTCTAGGCATGTTTTTATAAGTGCTACTATTGTTGTATTAAAAGCACTTTGCGTTATTGTTTTGATATTAAAATCATCAGGGGACCTTTGTCCCAAATATTTGGTTCATTAGAGGTCATTCAGTGTCATGAGATCAATATGCCATTTTGAAAACATTTAAAAAACTGATAGTCACATGACAGTCTGTGACATCATCAAAAGAACCCCTTAAGACCCCTGAGGTGACAAAGCAAGGTGAGTTTATCTCTCATAAATATTAGATATTTTCATCTTTTCATCCTGTGGTAACATGAAATAGAAATCAGATGTAATTCAGTGAAATGGCAGAAAAACTTTTAAAATTAGATTTTCATCTAAACAAATGCATTTTTAAAATAACTGTCAAACTTTGTAGCTCAAGGTCATTGTGTGGCTTACTCTTTGCCTGTATAATATATTTAAGTATAAAAATGTTGAGCTGTGACTGATGTTACTGAGGTAAAGTTGAGCTGTGACTGATGTTACTCAGGTAATGTTGAGCTAGTAGGCCTAGTAGTCATAGTATTGTTATCATTAAACTGCATTCACAATGGCTGTAACTTATCACATTTTGTTTACATTTTACTATGTACGTACTAGAGTTTCTTACATTTTCTAAATTACTTATTAAAGTATTTTGATGTTACATTATATCACTTTTATTGATTTTTGTAGATGCCTTTCAACAAAACGGCAGTGGCAAAATACAGACAAAAACCCAATAACAAACCCAATAGCTCGCGCACTACTCCTCGCAAAGAGAAGAGAAAATTATACGATTGTTCAATAAATTACCAACAATTTGACAATATTTCACTCTGCTGTCATTTATTCAGGACTGTGGCTATTGTAGCCTAATGATAATAATATTACAGTATAGTGCTGATGGTAACATTTCATGTAGGCTTTTTAACAAAGCATCATTCATTGTAAGAAATTGTGGTCATTCAGTGTAATGCATATATTGATATAAAAAAAGTAAAATTCTAATAAAGATTTTTAGATGTTTAGTAAAGTATATGCAGGAATGTACCAACAAACTGAATATTAATGTATTTTAAGCAGATTCCTCTTTGGTGCAAACACTTCTTGAGGTAAAGCGTACTAGTTGGAAGAATATGAGCATTGTTTAAAGATTTCACTTTGCCATTAATAAGATAATTATTACAGGGGGCAGGACATTTAGTGGCCTCATGTCCTCTCCTAAAACACCAGGTTGGATCTTTTTTTGACTCTTTCACTCAAGATTCACAGTGCAATGTTAAAGTAAGAATTGTTAACACTAACCTTGCTGTGTATGTCTCTGCACTTATAGATTCCGGATCAACGGGTAATTTTGTGTCCAGGGCTATGGTCTCATCCTTTCGCATCCCTATGGAGAAGTTGCCAAAACCTATCCCAGTGAGAGCCTTGGATGGACAATTACTAGCAGGGAGATCAGTCAGCTGGTCTACAGTTCCATTAGGTAGGGGCAGGGATATATCCGCTGGTCCCAGTCACCTGTGTCGGCCAGCTTTTTTTTTTTTTTATTGAAAAGAAAGATGGCGGGTTAAGGCCGCGCATAGACTATTGGGGGCTCAACGCCATTACTGTAAAGTACACTCATCCACGTCCTCTCATCCCCTCGGGCATAGAACAACTCCATGGAGCGAAAATCTTTACAAAACTCGACCTACGGAGTGCATACAACTTGGTGCGGATCAAGGCAGGTGATGAATGGAAGACGGCTTTTAGCACAACCTCTGGCCATTACATGTATTTGGTAATGCCGTACGGCTTAGCTAATGCTCCCTCGTGCTTTCAAGCCTTCATGAACGATGTCTTGAGGGAGTTTTTACACAAGTGTGTCATAGTATACCTTTTGATTTACTCAAACTTTTCAGAACATGTCATCCAGGTTCGAAAGGTCCTTCGTCGCCTGCTGCAGCACCAATTGTATGTCAAAGCAGAGAAATGTGAGTTCCACACGTCAGAACTCTCGTTTCTCAGGTATCGGATTGGACCGCGGGGGTGGCGATGGACAAGGGGAAAAATCGGAGCAGTAATTGAATCGCCAGAGCCCACAAGCATAAAGGAATTAGAGATTTCTTGGCTTTGCGAATTTTTATCGCAGATTTATAAAGGGCTATAGTTTTGGAAACTGAAGGACATTTTGTGAACTGTGTTGAATAAAAGGAAAACGTATCCACCTTAAGCTGTGTCCTGCAAGTGTGTCCGCACATACCCGTCGTGACAATAGTATTTTAAGTCATATAACTCGTTTCAATTTTCTAATGCCATATACTTTTTTTTTTTTTTTTATTACACTGAATGACATTTTATGGGTGGCTTTTTAGAAACAAGAGTAAAAATGTATGTTGGTTACTATTTTTGCACAGAAAATATTTAAGTTAAACAATAGACAAACCAATTTACCCAAAAAAAGAAAAAAATTAAGTTATAGAATACTTTTATTTTCTTTGAAGCCTGAAAACCCAGTTTCATCTTTGACCCACCATATTGTTACTGTCAGAACCAAATCTCACACCTCTGTTTATTAGTGACTCTTTCTGTTGTACCAATATTTAACCATGAAAGTATTACAAAGAGGCCTGAGGCATGTTGGTGCAGAGAAAAGTGCAGGCCAACCAGAGTATGTGTATCTAGTCATCCCCAGAACTTCATCTTCAGCTGCCTTTAATAGCAAACAATTTTGGCCAAATGTGTTCAACATCAGTAAAAAATGAGTGCATATTTTTTTAAATGGTAAGTTTCTGATGACAGAATGCACTTTCAATATTTGCTGGTTTGCTGCTCAACAAGCGCATAATTCCACTTGATTTAAGTACAATAGATAGACAGGTAGGTAGATGGATAGATGGAGAGACAGACAGGCAGCCTGTGAAAATATAGCTGTAAGATAATAATGGGATAATAAAGGCCTGACACATGCAAGTATCTGACCATATTGAAAGACACTAGTTTTGACGATGCAATGTCATTATTTTTAAAACACAGGTTTTATTTTACTTCCTAAACATTAATAGTTTTGGACATACAAGTGAGGATGTATGACAACTATGGGTAGCTTGCTGACTGTCCTATATAAGAGTATTCAGTAGTCAAACGGTAGCTAGAAAGGGCTTTGGGGCAGTGGTGGTGCACTGTTTAGTGCCTTTACAGGAGGTTTAAAGGGGTTTATAGTTGAGTGACCATCTGAGGTCCATTTTGACCTTTTCTTTTTTGGTTGGGGGCAAAAGCCCCCCTGACATTTAGCCCCTGTCAGTGAGCTGTGTCTAGAACATAAAAAGAAATGAATTATTTGTTTCACAGTCATGCTGTACCATTATTTGTACATTTATATTTTAATATTGGCCATTCTTTGGCAAACTAATGTTTCTCAACCAACCAGATTGGGCCATCAGAGCACACTGTGCTCTGTAAAATAAAAAATAAAAAAAAAGTTTTGTTATTAAAACACTGCATTCAAAGTGCCCTGGTATGAAAAGTGAGTTTTTGCATAAACAAAACAGGTCCATATCTGATCTAGGATAAGTATTTTCCTTGCTTGTTCTATTGTATGCACTGATGTGGCTGCTGTAGGAAACTGTGATATCTCTCACGCTCAATACAGATACACTCACGGAACATGAGCTTCTTGGCTGTTTTTTTTTTGGTTGGGCATGTAGTGAGACGACGGGCCTGGCTGCTTATCTTTCTCCATCTTATTGAGGCTTTTCTTTCCCGTTTTAGCTTTCTTCTCTTCTACTGAGATTTTTTTGCTCTGATGCAGATAATAGTAAAAAAGAAACTGGGCCTGTGACCAGATACTGACCAGTGATGATGGGCTAGAGAGACTAACTGTGCAGCTAAATGGGTGGGGCTTCAACTAAAGTGGCCTTAGTGAACTTAGTGAGACTGAAACTAGCAACATTACCACTGTAAACCTAGACTGAAGACAAAATAAAATAAAAGTCAACATGCTTAATTGACTGACCGTTGAAGAGGCTGTTCTTGAGCAGGCACAGAACTGGGTACTGCTGCAGCATGTGGTTTTGAAATACACAGTTCCAAAACAGGGGCACAAAGTCACTTCTCTTCTTTTCCAGCCAGTCCAAGATCTGATACACACCCTCCTTCCTCCTCTCCTTACTCTTCATGTTAATCACTTTCTGCACAGACAACAAAAGAGATATCAATAGAACTAATGATACTAGTAATACTATAAATGCGCACCCCAGGTTTGATACAAGGAAGAAGTAGCTTCCACAGTAAGTTATAAATTAAACTTGAATTACACATACATATCTATGGCTGAGATCAGAATGTTCATTCAAAGCAAAAATATTATAAATTTTTTTAACACTTATCAAAAGTCTTTGTACCCAGGCTACACGTGGACTGAAAAAGAATAAGAAATGGTTTCCCTCATTTCTTGCCTTGTACAGTTTCTCTGGAACCAGGTTATGGTCTCTGAGCTGGTGCAGGAAAATGTTAGGAGACTCCATGCAGGACATCTCTGTCTTCTTACAGTGGAAAAAGCCAATGAGCGCCTCCTTAGTCAGAAAGTTCAAAGGATCGTTTTGGTGTTTCTCTTCCATTCAATCAGCCTGTTCAAAAGAATAAAAGCACAATAAGAAAACAGTTTGTGCCTGTTTGTGTTCTAGCACTTCATAGACCAATGATATTTTTTATACAGCATGCACAGATTCTCCCTGACGAAAAACAGAGAGAAACGAGCAGAGAAACCAAATAAGGGACAAGCAACAGGCTGCCACTGTGTGGAGAAACGAGAGGAACTCAGGAGTGAGCACAGACTGAGAATAGGAACAACGTTGTGAGGCTTCACGGAATCAGCTGGAAACCAGATAGGATTCATGAGAAAGGAAAAGGATCTTGCACAGGTGAGAAACTCACAGTAAGTTGTTGGATATGTAGGAGAGCACACAGGTGAGAAACTGCTTCACACCGTTTATGCAAGTTTACGGACGTAATAGATACAGTTTACTCACCTTATAAAATGTGATCCAGTCTCTTTCTCTCCCTCTCTCTTGTAAACATGTGTGTCACACACTTAAGACAGGTAATGCCCAAGTGAGAGGCAGGGAAGAAGTTTTATTCTGCACCCCCTGTGTTATTCTGTGTTAATTAATTTCCACTCTCTTTCTCTCCACCTCCTCTTTCTCTTTTTCTACTGAGGCAGTGGAAAAAGATCACACATCCTGTTCCTGACCACACCCTGTTCCGTGTCAGTTACCTTTCCTATTGAGCTCCACTGAGTTAACTGCTTATAGTACAGTTTTTCTTTTCAAAAAATTCTAGCCAGTATCATACACATACAAAACACTACCATATCATCAAATTATAGCACTCCTCTATTTTTGGTTTTCCAATTAGACATATTTAAAGAGCCCATATCCTATTTTTTCCTGGTAATGACATATGTGAGAGATTGTGTACCCAAAATCCTCATTATTTATTTGTACCATTTACATACCCTTAAAATTAAATAGAATGATTTTGTTATTGTCCCTTTAAGACTAATAAGGCCTGATCTGTAAATGAGCTCTGTTCTGATTGACTGTTCGCCTCCATCACCTTTACCCTCAGTTTCTTTAGCAAGGCAGTGGTCGTCTTGGAGGTCTGTTTGGGGCCGTTATCATGTTGGAATAATGCCCTGCGGCCCAGTTTCCAAAGGGAGGGGATAATGCTATGCTTCAGCATGCAGTATGCAGCTGCAGCACAGGTTCAGGGTGTTGGCAATCTACTTATAGCCTATACTTATAGGCCATCTTTATGTAGAGCAACAATTCTTTTTTTCAGATCCTCAGAGAGTTCTGAGAATGCCACGCCACGAGGTGCCATGTTGAACTTCCTGTGACCAGTATAAGAGAGCGTGAGGGCAATAACACAAAGTTAACACACCTGCTCCCCATTCACACCTGAGACCTTGTAACACTAACGAGTCACAAGACACTGGGTGAGGAAAATGGCTAATTAGGCACAGTTGGGACATTTTCACTTAGAGCTGTACTCACTTTTGTTGCCAGCGGTTTAGACATTAATGGCTGTGTGTTTAGTTATTTTGAGGGGACAGCAAATTTACACTGTTACACAAACTGTACACTGACCACTTTACATTGTATCAAAGGGACATGTCTTCAGTGTTTTCCCATGAAAAGATACAATAAAATATTTTCAAAAATGTGAGGGGTGTACTTTTGTGAGATACTGTAGATAGATAGATAGATAGATAGATAGATAGATAGATAGACAGACAGCCTGTGAAAATAAAGCTGTGAGAAAGCATAGATAATAATACTAATAACTAGAAAAAACAAAATTCCTGAAGAAATTTTAAAAGGGCCTGCCGCCAAGAAACTACCTACAGACTCCATACCAACCATCTCCTACATAGCATTAGCAGTAGCCTAGCATTAACCTAGCATTAGCATTAAAATTAGCCTAACATTAGTCTAGCGTTAGCATAGTGTTAGCATAACATTAGCCTAGCATTAACACTAACATAGCATTAGCAGAACATTATCATAGCATTAGCATTACCATAGTATTAACATATCATTAGCATTACCATAGTATTAACATATCATTAGCATTACCATAGTATTAACATAGCATTACCATTAACATTAATATTAACATAACATTAACATTACCATTAATATTACCATAGTGCTTGCATTAACATAGCATTAACATTAACATAGCATAAGCATTAGTATAGCCCTAGCATTAACATAACATTAGCATGGCATTAGAATTAGTTTAGCATTAGCATTGGCATAGCACTAGCATTAACATAATGCTAGCATTAACATTAGTATAGCATTAACATTAACATAGTGCTAGCATTACCATTAAGATCGCATTAACTTTAGCATAGTGCTAGCATTAACATTAGCATAGCATTAACATTAGCATAGCATTAGCACAGCATTACAATTAGCTTAGCATTTGTATTAGCATAACGCTAGCATTAGCATTGCGCTAGCACGCTAGAATTAGCATTAACATAGCATTAGCGTGGGTGTGGGTGTGTGCGCTTATGGGCCAATACGTTTGTCCACATTGCTTTGTATTGCAGCTCTGTCCCAATACTTTTAACCATATTGTTCAGTTTAAACATGTGTGTCATTGGGGGCGTGGCCTGAGGACTCATATGAAGTTTCATAAGGTTGGGTCACTGTATGGAGCCTGAAAGTCTCTTCTCCCGAGACTGCATTCATTTCAGTGGGCTGAAAAATGAATGGAAGTAAATGGGGGGGGGGATTAGCGAAAGACAAAAAAAGACAAGTGCAGGTCATCACCAACCGCGTTTGTGTGTCGGGGGAGTTGGCCTGATGCGTCACATGAAGTTTGGTGGGTTTCGGACAAAGCGTGTCCGAGCAAGACGATCCGACAGTTGAGCCCTATTCATTCTCTATGGCATTTCGGCCATTTTTGTGGGCATGCAGCGTCGCCACGGTTACGCGAAACGCTTATAAAAGTGAGACCACACCTCGCGCTGACGAGCCGAACGTTTTTATTTATATAAGTTGCCTGGGTGCGCGCCACGGTTCATGCCCATTAAGTGCGACAGAATAATAATAATAACAATAATAATAATAATAATAATAATAATAAAGAAAGAAAGAAAGAAACCCATGTGAATAACAATAAAGAACTGCCCTTATTGTTATTCACCTGGGTTTCTTTATTTATTATTATTATTATTATTATTATTATTATTATTATTTATTTATTAAGCTTTGCTCCCATTCATTTTAATAGGACAGTCCCTTAATAAATAAAGAAACCCAGGACAATAACAATAAGGGCTTGCCCATTAAAATGAATGGAGTTTTAATAGGGCAGTCCCTTAATAAATAAAGAAACCCAGGACAATAATAATAAGGGCCTGCCCTTTTTTTGATATATAGGTTGCCTGGGTGCGCGCCACAGTTCGGGCCACATTAAGTGTGACGGAATGATAATAATAATAATAATAATAATAAATAAATAAACCCAGGTGAATAACAATAATATGGTAGAGTGGAGAAGATAATGTTGAATTAGCTATTTTGAACAGGTGAATTTTAAGTCTAGATTTAATAATAATAATAATAATAATAATAATAATAATAATAATAATAGTGCCCTTTATAGTGCCCTTTTATCACAAGATCATTGTGACGGTCACCTCGGTCACCGCCCTTCCCGGTCTTCGTCCCCCGAGTATTAGTTCTCCCTCTGTCGTCTTGTCTGTTATGCGTCCCTTTACTTTTTTCCAGTTTAGGTTGTTCCCTCGTTCCCTACCTAGTGTGTCTGTGTG
>JBBIGA010042560.1:0-13314 GCA_037576975.1 Alestes dentex
TATATATATACACACACACAAACACACACACTGGGATGTGTGTGGAAATATGTGAACTAACTGGTTTAAAGTAGTCAAAAGCCAATGGGTCTGTCATGTCGCAGCCTGTCTCCAGGCAGTGAAGGGAGGTGCAGACGCAGACTTTCATACTTTTACTTAACTTTTATTTTTAAACACAAAAAGGCATGAGGGCCCAAACACAAACGAAAACCAAACTCAGGAGACAGGATGCTATTAACTCGAAACAAAATGTCAGAGTATGAAGCCAGTGGACCGACACCAAACCAGGTACAAAGGAACACTTAAATACAAATTTAAACACAGACGGGACCCAGTGAAAACTAAATTAAATTAAATCCCCACCTTTACTAATAAGCCGGCAGGGGAACACCCACACCCGTGTCCAAATACAAGTCCCACATGGCGGCCTATAGCAGCCGCAGACTGCGCTGTTGCAGGGTCCTGTGCTTTCAGGACAGTACCACTGGCATGTGTGAACTTGTCAAGCAGAGAATTTACACGCATGTTACAAATATTAGAGCATTAATATGAAAAGTCTTGAATAATAGGAACTTTTACCCATTGCATATTACAGACAGATTTTTCAAGAGTGGAAACTGGCATTTCCTACACCGGTTGGATCTAACACATGTATATTTCAAAATGGGAACTGAAATCGTTTATTATTTAAATAAAATGTCTTTCTCTGCGTTAATATTTTGAACATTCAAATTCATTTTCTGTCAACCTGATGCACTTAAATTACCAGAAACACCAGAACATTAACTGTTTGGGCGGTTAATTGCACACCATGACTGGATTGTTTGTCTAAAATAAGGATTTGACACTGCAGCGAATGTGCTGTGACTCCATATTTTTCTAAAGCTGACTCCTTTGTCTCTCCTCCAGCTCTTTCTAATACAGCTATTTTAAACCAAAAGCTGTGCCACCAGACCCAACATCAGGGGCGTCAATTAGTGGCCCAAGGCCTCAGTCATCATGCACCATTAAACTCACAGTTTTTTCATGCTTTTATAGTGGCAAATGGCAAAAATAATGCTAAAGCAAACTGTGTGTGCTATAGCGATGCTTGCCATGCACACCCAGTGTAAAAGGGTACATTCATTGACACAGGAGCGGGAAGATAAATCAGCAGGCAGAGCTCCTGAACAGGTAGACCTTTGGTGATCGGCTGTAAATATGACTTTGCTGTTTATAGACAGCCAATCTCTGACTCCTTTGTGCAGATCTACTGTACTTTTTCTGCCTCATAATTTCCAAACAAGGCACTGAACTGTGCTTTTTTTGGTCTTTTTGGTTACTAACATTGTCAACGGAGGCACCCTCAAGGGCGCATCATGGTAACCTTCAAGGTAGAACATGTTCTCCGTACACTCTGGCTGGTACAATGAAGCTCCCACCCCTTTCCACAAGGCCTAAGGCACCACTTTGCTTGTTTCTGGTACAGGTCCCGGTTAATACATGCGTCTATTCCATTGCAGCTTTCCCCTTTGTACTCTTTGGATGCATCCCGCACAATTTCCATAATAGTTTCATTTTCAACCAGTTGTGACTCGCAAGGAAACGCTGTATTCTGTACATGTTACTCATGCAATTACAAATGATCCACCCTGGAAACATTATTTGACTGCTTTGTTAGTTTGCCTCACTGCTTCAGGTTGTGGATAAAATGCATTTGTGGGACTTTAATGAGAGCTCTATAAATAGAGTGTGAAAAAGAAACAAAGGGTATGAGAGAAGATCTGACCTAATGGGGCCGCCACCCCAGTCTATTAAAATATGCCTGGATCTGCTCCCTACCTAAAATGTTTGGTATATCCACTTCATACATGCACTGTACTTGTGCATTTGTGTGACTGTAGACTTTTTAATACTCTGGCAGGGTTGTAAAGCCTCTTCTCACATTGATCCTGTAGTAGAGTAGTAATATTGGTAGAAGAAGGGACATTTCACATGCTAAGACTATAGCACATAATAATAACAAGCTAATAATACACATAATAAGATAATAATGCATATAATGATAATGCATCTCCTCTCCTGATGCTCTATCTTTTTGCACTCCTCCCTACTTGAAGATTCAGTCTCCTCTGGTTCTCACACTGTCCTGAAACTGGAGTGTTTCCTCAAATTGTGAATCGCTTCGGATAAACGTGTCTGCCAAATGAATGTAATGTACTATAAAGTAGCATCAGGTTATTTCACAGATTATTATGTGGATGTGTGACAGGGGGAGGAGTTATAGCACACCTGATCCGACTACACAGCTAAGTACCAAGGCCTCATCGAGAGGCTTACCAGTGAAGGGCAGGGTTACTTCAGGATAAGCGTTAAAGATCCAATGCTTTGGGAAATCCAGATTTACCTCCATTCACCTTCATGCCCTGGGGCTCTTCACCCCACATTACTGGTGCTGGCATCCCTGGTCATTAAGGAGTTGCCCCTGTGATCGGGGAAAGGCCATGGGTTCGAATCCCAGGACTGCCAGTAGCACCACTGATGTGCCCTTGAGCAAAGTACCGTCCCCACACACTGCTGGGTTAAATCCAGAGAAGAATTTCACACTGTGTGCTTTGCTGTGGTATGTTCATGCATGACAAAAATGGCCACATTTCACTTTACTCCCAATCTGGTGCCTCTTACACTCAGCTGAGGGTGTGGAACATGTTCTCCCTGTGCTCAGCCTGGTAGAATAAAGCCCCCCCCTTCCCATGTGGCCTGCCTAAGGCATCGCTTTGCATGTCTCTGGTGCAGGTCCCAGTAATGGCACACTGCAAGCTTTTATTCAGAGCATCTCTGAACACAGTCCAAGATGTCTGAATGTGATCCGAGCCCCGCTAAGCACAGATGTTCTGAACATGTTGGGCTTCGCACTCGCTCACCTCCGCCCGCCAAATCCCTTCAGCTTTAAAAACTCACCATAACTGCACATCCGGAGAAAACGCAGGGTGCCTCTGAGTGTGTGATTAAGTCTTTTCCTCTCTGAAGTAAAGCACATTTTGGGACTTATGGGGTCGAGATGCATTCTAAGTCAAAGTGAACTTTATTGTCATCTCAGCTGTGAACACATTTACAGTGAGACGAGACGACGTGACTCTAGATTTTACAAAAAAGACACACAGAATTTACATATGGAAAAAAAAAACTATAAACATAAACTCTAAACTTGTAAAAAATGTGCAATTTGGTACAAGCCAGAAATAGAAATGTGCAATTTAGTACAAGCCAGAAATAATACATTTGCAATTTGCAACAAGGTGATTATTTTTTTTAATGTCCAAAAAATTGCAGTCAGGTGTGAAGCATCAACATTGGAATGTAATTGTGTGTTTTACATGTGCAAAAGATCAGCAGCTGTTCAAAAGAAATCTATCATCAATCTATGGAAATACAGAAACTCTGGGACAGCATCCAACAGCAAATAAACAACTGAAATGTTTATTACAGAACCGTATGGTACTAAATAGTGTTGTTAGGTCGGCTGAATGACGTCTTTGAGTAAAACGTGTGTCCAGCTTTACAGTGTGTTTGTTTTCCTTCATTATTCTACTGCTTCAATACTTTTGCAGCCTCTGCTACAGGACAAAGGGAAAAAAACTCATTTGAAGCTTGAAATGTGTTCAAGTCTCAGTATACTGCAGAGTGTCATGCCGTGCTGACTATAGCTCACAAACCCTGAAATTTCTCTCAGTGGGGATAAATTACAGCTCTTCAACCACAAATGCAAGATAGCATGTTATTCATGGTGTCATTACACACTTGCCATATAAACACCCGCCAGAAGATTAAAGATTACTCAGCACCTTCAAGAAAAAAAGTGGTTGCTCTTTTACCAACGGTGGTGGTGTTTGATGTTTCTCTGGTTATAAGCACACTTTCTTTACGTTTTCAGTCACCTGATCAGGAAATGACCTGTTTTGCCATATTAAATCACCAGGAAGATCCATTTCAGGACAAAACCTAGTAACGTTTTAGGAGAAGCAAAAGCATTCTCAGTGCGTACTGCAATTATGTAAAAACAGATATTTTTTTCTACATGATTTTGAAGCATTTCTTTAGGCCTGTTTATTATAAAAGAACTGATCAAATGTTTGAAATAAAAGTTAATTGTGTTATTATTAATGTTTAAAAAGCAAAACTTGAACTACTTGTTTTTTTTCAATAGCAGCAGTGATGTTCTTGAAACCACCATGTATGTGATTATATTATTATAACTGAATCAATAGTAAGTATGTAAAAGCGCACTGAAGGCCAACATCAGTGTAAGTGAGTCTTTTTGGACTATTCTGTAGTTATATCTTACTATATTATCTTACTATATATTTTATTATATACCGTAGACCATGTTAAAGATTGAACTAGACCTCATAAGAAGTTCAGCTTGTGCTCTTCCCATATCAACAGGTCACTCCACATCCACTCAGGACCACAGTGCTGGTCCATGTTTCCAGAGGAAGTAGTGCGGGTTATGTAAAGGATAACATACACAAGCAAGATTATATAATGTTTTGACTTTAAACATCATTGCCATGTAAAAATATATTAATGGAACAAATTGTTGTAAGCATAAGGATGTTAAAACATCTTGTAAGCTGACCCAGAAAAAACAGAGGACAATCTTATTGGGCTAATATCATTGAAAACAGAATTTTCCAGTCCACACAGTTTGCTCTACAGAAACTAAGCTATGAAAACAGCTCATTTGAATTCATTGTTTTTTGTGAGGTCACAAAACAATACATTTACATATATAACAACAATACGATTCATGATTATTATACATATTATTACAATAAGCTGCCCATGTAGCCGCCTACATTTCAGCCCCATTCATTCACACTGAACTTGTAAGGAGTGTTGCAAGCTGCTTTTTGAATGAGGCGGTATGTAGGGCAACCAAAGCCAATAAGATTAAAAAATATGAGAAAATTGTAGGATGTTGGCCCTTTAATTAGAAAAATAGATAATGATATATTTGAACCTCACAAAATCAATTCATTCAAATCAGCTGTTTTCATATCTTAGTTACCATTTGTGGACTGGAGAGTGAATGATATTTTCTGAAAATTCGGTTTTCAGTTATATTAGCCCTTTAAAATAGGATTGTTTATACTGAAAGCAATCCAGAAACAGGCAGATGTGGCTTCACAATATGACATTCCAGGATTCACTGCCTCTAATATCAATATTTGCAGTACTTTGTACTTTTGCCCTTCATATAAACCTGGTACATATGTAAGGATACTGACAAAATTCTCCAAAATATAAAAGTGGCAGAGGAGATGTTTCATCTCTTTGCATCTTCTGCCAATGACATTTTTGGCTGGGAGCAACATCACGGCCTCTGAGGAAATATTTATCAGTCGTTAATCTCCTGTGCATGAAATTTTCACTTGTTTTGTTTTGGCTTTTTTTTCTGCGGAAGTGTGCGCGTAGCTACAATGAGACGATCAAAACGGCCAATAAAATGGCAGGAATGACGGCAGAGTGAGTTTGTTTATCTTGTATATACAGACGAGCTTTTCATGTAATGCATGACATACTTTTTTCCAGGCGATGGAGATAAACCAGCTCCATATTTCCTCCAGTGCTTAGTGGAACAGCACCCCCCCAAACCACCTCCCCCCTCTGGGGACTGGAACTATCCCTCCCCGATGCTGCCCTTCACAATGTGTTTCCCTCCCTCGCTCTGTTTTGTTTGCACTTCTGCAGAGCCTCCACAGCTGGCTTGCCACGACGCTGGCTCAAATCTCTCTGCTCTGGGCTCAGCAGGCACTGTCCCAATGCGAGGCGAGGATGTCCTCTGTAAATATTTACTCTCAAAAGACCAACACTGAGAGATTCCAAATTCACTTCATTAGCACCTCTTTTGTCCTTTCCTACCTTTAAAAGCACAAGGCCCTCACAGCTGTTCGGCCCAGGCTGAGTGTCCCTGGCTGAATTGGCCTTTAACCTGTTACTGGAGATCTGCTGCATGTCAGGAGCATCACACTCATTGGCTGGAAGTTCTTGGATAGCTGGCATCCTGGTGCTCCTGTGATCAGAAAGCCATGGGGTTTGAATCCCAGGACTGTCGTTGGCACCACTGAGGTACCCTTGAAAATGGTACCGTCTCCACTCACCACTCACCGGGCATTCAGCTGAAGGGGTTAAATGCAAAGGACTCAAGCAATTTACTCAAGGGTCATTAAAGTATATAAAATCTAAAATAAATAAGTAAATGCACATATTTTAAAATACTGCAGTATATTCTGATTAGAATTTAGATTACATCAGTGGTTCAGTGAAATATTTTCAATTTTTATAATTCTATAAAAAGTCAAGGTGCCAGAAAGGTTCCTTACAAGGTTACCTGTAGAACCATTCAATGCATGGTTCTTTTAAATAACCATTTTAATGTACGTAATGTAAAAGTGATCGAAAACCAATTAATTGCTGTTTTAAACCTTTAAAAGGTTCTTCGTCCTCATGCATTCGTTAATTTGACACTCGTATCCAGAGCAACTTTAAACATTCTTAAGGGAACTGTGGCATAAAACCAAAGAACCTCACTGGCACCGGGATTTTTAGGAGAGAATGCGAACGCTGCAGGTAAAAAGACAAAGGAGCAGCCGAGTCCATTTTATGATTACTGATGGAACTGCGCCCGAGCCCTCAGGCCTCCACTGGCAGGAAACATAAGCCGTGCACTCCGAAGAGTAAGAATGTCCATTTCAACTTCAGGGGCCCCTAAAGAGGCCTTGGCATCCCATAAAGCTCTGCTCGGGTTCAATGACATCACTCATTCTAGGAGGGGGGGCTGCTGGATGGACTGTTTTACTGGTTGGGAGGACAATTTATTACCAAAAGAAAAACTCTATTTTTGCAGATCATGTGTCCTGTGTCCAGTGCATGACCACTAAAGTAAGTGTAAAAGTGCTGTATGAAAAATAACCACCATGAAAAGGTCAGAAACCAGCCTAAAACTCTGATATTTCGATATTTTTTCATAGTTCACAGTGGAGCCAGCGGTCCCATGATTCGACTGCAGAAATTAAATCAGGAGAAAAAGAACACAGGAGATGTGTCGTGGAGGTTTGTATGTCAGAAATGTTATGTGAGTGCAGAGGAAGCCCTAACAGTCAATGAACTAATGTTACATTTTGACCTCAAAGTGAGACAAAGTGGGCCTTTAGAATAAGACCTGCATGAGACATTCAAGGACAAATATTGGACACGTGTAAGTTCCATGTATGCAATAACTCCTCCAGCTTGTCGTTGTAGGCCACTGCCTACGACAATGTTTTTATTCTGCAAAAGCTGCTGCTTAGTGCACGGCCTGAATGTTTTTCATGATCTGGCGAGACTCTCCTCCTCTATGCTTATGCATTCTTTTCCTGATAGTCATGAGCAGCTGCTTTGGCGGCAGTGTCCTGTGAGTAGCCTGCTCCGGATGGAAGGGATTACTTCTCTTTCAATGGCAAACTTGACTTTTTTATAAACAAAAATAGGCCACAGGAATCACATAAACAGTTAATACACAAGCTTCTGCTATGAATGTCGCAAGATGCATAAACAGCATGGCTTCTGTTAAAGATTATGCTGTTTATTGGAATGAAAATCCCAGACTGCTGTTGTCGGCCCTCAAACGGGCTGCTATCATAAAAGAAAAAGTTTAACATTTTTGTGCTATGTTAAACTGGAAAATAGACAAAAAGCATGCACTAAGATTTACTGAAAAGAGCCATACTCAGTGTTGTTTCCAGTAGAGAATGTTTTACCTTACATTCACTCAGTAAATTAACGGACCATGTCATTTGAGTGGAAATATCCAAGCTCCTGCGCTCTCAGTGAGAATACCGCTGCAAAATATTACTTTCACGAAAGGTCCAGTCATGTGTTTATCCTGCTTCAATATGCTGAGAGGACGAAACAGCACAGGGATTTCAGCCCTGTTCAGACCCAGACATTAAACATCACTTTCTTCAGAGGAAATACCCGTCTAAGAGAGGTTTCCTGCAGGTCAGATAATGTTAGAGTAGACAAGCCTCCTTTTAATATAAGATGATGACAAACCTCCTTTTAAAAACTGTTTTCTGTACTCTCACACTCCTGAAACATCTAAAATAAAGAATATTACTTTATTCCGACTTTGGTTGCCAAATGAACAAATAATTAATAGTATTTTAAGTAAAAACAGATGATCATAGTGCACCCACTATATGTTGCTGGCCAAATGGAAACTGCTAAGGTCATCATTTACATATGATCTCTTCACGTCATTACAAAGGTCTACCCAGCAGTGTGAACACTCTCCACAAGGGGGCGCACTCAAGATCAGACAAGGAGACACAAATCTGACAAATCCTCACTTATGAAGCAGTGATGACAGTGAGTTCAGAAGGTAACTCCTTGAAAATCTTTGTTGAGCATTGTGTTTTCATCTGTATTTGCTGGTTTATTCATCCACGGTGAGTGAAATAACTACAGGAGGCGTACATAAATTCTGACCACTTAATGGCTTGGCAAGTTGTTTCAGTGTTTGATAATAATTTGTATGGACTTTACTTTGTATGGAATTGACAAGCCTATTATTTCAACCAAAGTAGAGCCAAACAAATGAGCTTTTATGCGACTATTTCTATTTCTGTAATTGTACTGTAATCTTTGTATAACTTGCTTCAGTTTCTTAAAGTGATGGACAGGCTAGTAAAACTGTATTTGCCTGGATAAAGTTTTTACAGTGGAGCTTTAGCTACATGGGTATGACAGGGTGATTTTTATAACCTGGAAGCCTCAGTTGAAATGTTTATTTCTTGCTCTTTATTTGTTCTTTATTTATCTCATTGTTAAGTGTATGTAACAAAGCCCGCTAATACTTCAGTGCCAATTTCCCCTTCAGTCCTGAGTTTCGATTTGTTGGATGTGTTTTCACATTCACTTTTAAAAGGAAATCAATTGAATGTTATAATTTTCATATTATCTGGTTTTACAGTACCCTTATAAACTCTCTATTCCCAGGGAGTGTCCTAGATATCTGTTGGACTCTAAATGGTTACAAACTAAATCACTTCTCAGTTAATCCCCTGAATGATCACAAAATTACTCAATTAACAGTAGAAGGTTATTTTATAATAGCATGAGTAGATTAAATAGAGCTATCCAGAGGACTAACAGCTGCCCTTGTTGGAAAAGAGACAGCAGACTTAGTCATAAATTACTGTAATCTGAAGCAAGTCATGACGCCCAACCAACATAAAAGACCAACCTACAAAGTCCTCAAGAGTTTACAAAGCGTCTTCCGATTTCATGCGGTCCAACAAAGGCCCAGCCCTGCGCGTGTTCACCAGGCTTGGGTTATTTATGGTATTCCTGAACTTCTATTGAAGGGGGGCGTTGATTGAAAGCACATTTATGAATCATCACCAGCCTTTAACAAAAGAATAAAAGGAATAGTATTAACCCTAAGAACGCAAGCAGCATGGATCCATGCCAGAAGCTCAACAAATGGTAAATCGTCGTCATATGAGAAAACACCTCCTTATATGGACGTTCCCCTGGTTTGTGTTGTCAGACGTCATGCTGAGCTTTGTTTGGTGTTCCTGTGTCACACAGAACCAAACACCGGTTCTAGACTGTTTTACACCAGTTATATTTACTGAAATCAGAGTTTACTGATACACTCTGAGTTCTGAGAGTAAACACCAGTTCTAGACTGTTTTGCACTGTTTCTATTTACTGAAATCAGATTTTACTGATACACTCTGAGTTCTGAGGGTAAACACTGGTTCTAGACTGTTTATACCGATTATATTTACTGAAATCAGAGTTTACTGAGTTCTAAGGGATAATATCATAAATTGTCTTTACTTACAACAATCTAAATCCTATACAGGATTAATCCTTCTTTTTTGGGTCAGAATGCTATTCTATTGCTCGGTCAGGTCCAAAGACATGGCAGCAAAAGCTCACAGGCTGTCCTCCATAAGGCAATCACATCAAACGTGACTTGGCCTGTGACTCACTTGAGTGTGCAGACATTTCCACATAAACTTGTCTGGCAGAGAAAGCCTGGAGATGGCTGTACGATGAGGACCGCATGCTTGAGGTTGTTCCGAGGTTCTAAAAAGCATGGTGTGTGCTTCTGTGTTTAAGTGAATCCGTTTGCTCTGCTTCCAAAGGAAATTATCTGAGCGTGTGTTAGATCCTCACAGCAGCCCTATTTTCTTCACAAGGTGAGGAACTTAATGTGCAAGTCTTTTGTATGTTGTCCCATAAGCCCCCTAGCAGACATAATCCAGCAACCAAAATTGAGTGCAAAGTAGCCAATCAAACACAAGATAATAATTTTACATATACAGCAGTTCTTGAACAAGTTTACCATTTCGTTCTTTGGGTTACTTTATAAATGTTTATTTATAAATGTTTATTTATGAAGTAAACATGCAGTTGTTCAATGTGCAATATTACTGTATTTCATTCTAAACATATAGTATTTTGTATAGTTTACAGTTTTTATATTACATTGTTACATTGTATAGTTTATATGTCTATAGGTTATACTTCTTGTACTTTATTCTTTTGTTCTGTCCACTTTGTTGTCATAACAAAGCTAATTTTCCCAGTCGAGTATCCTTTCTGTATGTTCTCTCCATGCCAACATGGGTTCTCACCGGTTTCCTCCCACAGTTCAATGACTTGCATAACATGTGAACTAAAGATGCTAAATTGTCTCCATGTGTGACTCTGTGTGTGTGTGTGTGTGTGTGTGCCCCCTGATGGACTGGCAAACCTGTTTCAGGGTGTTTCTTCACCTTTCATTTTATGACTGATAAAGTTAAGGATAAGCAGCTCATAAAGTGAATAAATGTTTGTTACAGGAAAAAACACCTTTAATTTGTGATGTTAGATGGTAAACTATTGTGTGAAGATGGTCTGGAGAAGACCTCTAACCGGACTGCACCAAATGTACGGTAAAACTCAAAATCTGGGGTTGCTTTACTTTCTGTGGTTTTGGTTGGTTTGCATTCGATGGAGTATAAAGACATTTTGGATGCAAGTGATCTACTCAAATGATATTGGAAGAAGACCTTGTCAGAAAGAAAGTCTGTTTAACATAAATGCCACTTGGTTTGACTTTTTGTGTCCTAACTCAATAACTTGAATCATTTTTAAGTATGGCACCAACATCCAAATGCTTTTGGGACCACTGTGTTGGCCCTGTTTTAACTTACATAGGCATGCCATGAATAGTTCTGGACTTCAGCAGTGGCTGATCTTTAATAACATGAATCAGAACTTCACTGTTTGCTTAACCGCTTATGGAATTTTTTCATGTTACAGATTTGACTGCTAAGGACATTTGGGGAACTGTGTCCCATTAGACGCTGGCAAAGGTAAAAAGCCATGTGCCTTAATTGTGTTGAGCAACTTCTCATCGCTCTTATGATCTGTGTCCAAACGCAGTGTTATTTGATCTGGCCATGATATTAAAAGTTTATCAGAGTTTTGTCAGATGCTCCTGACAGGGTTCTGTTCCTCATATGAATGATGGCTATGCTAAACCAGACATTGAAAAAAAAACCTTTGTGGAACAGTAAACCACAGTCATCTAAACACTCGGTGCGCCATGAAATTTGCACGAACTCAGACCACTTTTTAAAACAAAACCATACCCTAATAATCTCCTAGGATAAAATGTTATCTATTAAAACCAGCCGTTACTAGGACTTTTGATAACAGAACAGTTCATAAGAGGAGACACATGCTAGGACACGGACAGGACTGTCATAAACTTGTCATGACAGATGTCATATACTGTCATGATGGATCATGTCCACTAACAATGTAAAGGTGTCTTTACCATTGACAGTAAATTTTATGGCAAATGCTACAGTGTTTATGTTATATGTTAGTTAAAGGTCATGACAACAAACTTCATGATATCTGTTAGGATAATTACAGGTAACAGTAATATGATAATTTATGTTAACGGACATAATGTGTCAAGAAAGTTCATAACAGCTCATAACTGCTTTGAAATGGTGATGTCAACATTGTCTAGCTGGTTTTGAGTAGTGTTACTGAAACTTTCATATCACGACATAGTGTCATCAATGATTTTTGACAGAATACTTGTAGGCCTCAGCCTAATACGAATGTGCACTTTTTAAAAAATTGGTTCTTAAGCACAAACCGCTGCAGCCCAGATGAGGATCTGTTCTGTTTTTGTGATCTGGATCCTTTAGTGGTGTTAACAGGAGCTGCTGTGAGTAAATCTGGGTTTTAACTGAATCTCTACGTAAAACAACATTTGATTAATTTTTAACATCTGAAAACAACTGTTCTTTATATTGTGTAAACATTTAGTTATAGAAAATGCCTAAAAGGGCTGGGAGTAAAAACTATTCATAGTAATGAACATTTAAGAACTTTTTTTCCTTCCTCTTTCCGTAAAGTTACCATTTCACACATATTAAACAAAAATATGAGTTAAACCACAATAAAATACCAAATCCTGTGACTTAAAGGTGCTACAAAGGGCTTTTAGAATGATGCCACAAAAGAAGCTTAAATACCCTAAAGAACAACCGAGATGTGTAAATATGAAGAAGCTTTTAAAGATATAAAGAATCATCACATAGCATATTTCATTACCAGTGTGTGGGTTCCAAGAATTTGCTTGGAGGTTCTTTAGACTTGAAAAGGTTTTTCATACTCATACATTTAATGTACCACTATATATTTTTTTTCTAAGGACCATCCATTGAAAGCTTTTTTTAGATAACCAAATGGGTTCTTTTATGGCATCAGGCAAAGAACCATTTCTGGCAAATTCTTAAGCATGCCAGCAAAAATATTATTATTTCTTAACCATTAGAACATGGATTCATGCCAGAAGTGTAACTAATGGTAAATTGTCCTCATACGGCAAAACAGCTCCTTATATGAAAGTGTTCCCAGTTTGTGTTGGTGCTCGAGGTGTCATGCGTCATGCTGAGCTTTGTTTGGTGTTCCTGTGTCACGCAGAACCAAAGTTACTGCAATTTAAAAACATGTAATAATAATAATTATAACTACTACTGGGGTTTTAAAGATGGTGTCACACATAAATGAACCATAAAGAACAAAAATTAACAAATTTATTTTATTTTAGGTTTTAGAAACAAACAGAAAAAAATAGATCTTTGAACCCGGGTGAACCCGCAGAGGGAGGGGCTCCAGAGAGCGGCCGAGTGGCGGCGCGCCGAGAGAAAGAGCAGCAAACGGCGAGCGTGTAGGAGAACAAACACCGGTTCTAGACTGTTTTACACT
>JBBIGA010042569.1:0-13313 GCA_037576975.1 Alestes dentex
GTGTTCAAATACTTATGTGCAGCAGTGCAAGACAAATAAATTCTTTACAAATCATACAATGTGATTTCCTGAATTTTGTTTTACATTCTGTCTCTCACAGTGGGAATGCACCTACAATGTGAATTTCAGACCCCTCCATGATTTCTATTTAAGTTAAGTTTAAATTTAAAGTTCTATTTAAATTAAGTCTGTCCCAAGCGTAGTTTATATACTTATTGTAACTCTCAGTCTGTGCTTTTTAAAAACAGTCAAAAGCACTACTTACCACACCCTCACACACACACACACATACAGTCACACACCAACACGCGCATGATTGGGCTTTTTTCTTTTTTACAATCAGAAATAAAAATAAGTTGATATTTTGACTTTTAAAGTTCCAAAAGTTTGAGATCTACACAATGCACAAACAAAAATGGAGGTTGTGAGGGGAGGCGCTATGCGCATGTACACAGAGACAAACAGCTTATAGAATCAGAAAGAAACCTTCCTTTAGCACAAAACTGATATTTTTTATAAACCACAACAGTCACAGACTTTTGAAGGCGTGTTGACCATCCTCGCCATATATCACGGAGCCAAACAGACCCCAAAAATCGTTTTTTTTAAACAATCAATTTCCTGTGCCCTGCACCTGATATTAATAGACATTTTAAAGTTAGAGCCATGGCCATATTTCAAAAAGGGAAGAGGCACCAAATTCAGCTATAAAATAAATAATAAAATTGTTTTTTTTTTTGAGGTGTGATTGCTTACGTATACAGATGTGTTCAGCCATACTTAACCACAAATGGCTCGGAAAGAGACAGCCAGTTAATCCCTGACAGTAAATAAGACTATTACTGGCCCAATTCAACTGTTTTTTTTTTTTTTTAACAAACAGATCACAGTCAGGTATGTAGACTAATCATAGAAGTTGCCAAAATAAATAAACATTAGTAACTGGTTTTCATATTTGGCAAATTTTATCCAAGAACCTCATTTCTTTTTCAGGTCTGATCACCAGTGGTCACTTTGATGTTTCCTGACAACTTTAAATTGTCCTTTGATGTGTTTTCTTCTGTAATGACTTCTTTCTAGCCACCCTCCCAATATATAATCTTGCCTGTATCTGTCCACAGTTTGAATGAAAAACATACTAGAAGGCAATTAATCAAAACAACACAATGGGCTTTATTTCACCTTGTACTTCTGCTGAGCCAGCGTCACTTAGGCTAGCCTGCAGTCTTGGCACCAGACTCTAGTAGTTCACCAAGGACATCTGTGTAAGAGCCCAGCCCAGGGCTAGACTGCCTTTTTAGACGCATTTAACCACCAGAGGGAGGCAGAGAACCACTCACCTGTACTTCCTTCTACTTAAGGGATGCTTCCAATGACCTCAAATCTTGTTGTCAAGTTCTCTTTAACAGCTACTTGTGTTTCTGCTTCCACCATGATTACTGTAGTTGAATCTGCAAGTGTCTCAGCTGCTTCACTAGTTCTTCTTTACAATATGTATGTGAAACATGTCATTGACTCTGATGAATTGTTTGGAGATACGCGGGCATAAACGGTAAGTGTCCATAGATGGTGCATATGGACAACAGTCCATTAACTTATCCTTTCTACTGCCAGATTAAATCTAGTTGGACACTGTCTGCTAGCTGTGTTGTCTGCAAATGACTTTGTGACTGTTTTGGGCCACAAGAATACATATAAAAGTTTGGTCTCGGTTACAATAAGGATAGTATAGATTTAAAAATTGTGCATTCTGAAAAGAGAACTGAAATGAGGACTGATGAAAGCAAATAAATTTTTTATGTGACTGAAACCACAGACATGGAAAAAAAATTTAGACAAGAGTACCACTGCTTTCAGAAAACCGGCCTTACTTGATGAAAGGGCTGTTCATGATCTGAAACCTCAAACTGAACTTGTCCTGGAACAGATTACAGATCCATAATGTGCCATGGTGATGTGGCCAAGTAAGAAACCATCATGAGAAGGGTTAGGTTAAACTAAGCTTAACGTTATAGATATGACATAATTCCTGCTTCATGGGACAGACCTTTGGTCTTGTATTTGTTTGGATCTGAACTGTCTATGACTGTCTATGTCCCACAAGGTCCTGAATGACCACATTTCTTCAAAATTGTAGTACATAAAGCAAGACATAATACAGTGTAGAGAGTACAAAAGGACAGTATTACAGTAGTCTCTAATAGGTGAACACAACTCTCTATACATTCATTAAATTGTGACAAGGTGATTACAGGTAAAATATACATTGACACTGTTTGGAACAAAACCTTGTGACTCCATTTTTATTGTGTTAAACTTTCAGTGTTTTTAAAGAATAAATACAACACTATAAACAGACTCAGGGGCAGGTCATGAAGAAGGAGGAGGATGATGAAGGCTGGAAGACCCACACACACACCAGTGAAGAGGAAGATGAAGATTATGATGTCATCAGAAAAATAACAATAATTGAAGAACAGACCAGAGTCTGAAGCACTGTCAGAGTAGCTCATCCCTGAAACACAAACACAAAAGTAACCATGTACGTGTTTGTGTTTGTACAGCTAAACAAAGTTATAAAATTCATTATCAACATTTACTAAAACCCGTCACTGAGAGCCCTCACCACTAGAACACACAACAGAAACACCTACACAGAAAGTAGGGAAAAATATCGATTCACACTTTTGCACTGTTTTGTATAGGCTTCATATAAGAACGGGTACTTCTAAAATATATGTGTGTTTTTTTTTCTTTTACCACACAAATGACTACAGGAAACTGTGTTACTACTGGTATATGATACTATGCAAAAGTCCCATATAAAGTGAGCATTAAGTTCAAACAAAAATCAGAAACAAAGTTACTCGTAAGGTCCAGCCCTACTGCCACTTTAGCTCTTCCCAATTTCTAGCTGTGTCCCCACAACAAAAGAAAGTACATTTTGTTTATTTAACACATTTAAAACCAAAGTGCTTTACAATTAATAAACAAGAACATTCCATCCCACTGTTCTCGACATACACTTACATCTCATTTACATGTAAGATACAAAACACTACAAAACTTCCCTCATCCAGCACAAACAAATACAACAGTTATTACGCACAGATCACTTATAATGTGTTTAATGGTCACTCAGGACACCTGTCTCTGAACTGTTGGTCTGTTCAGCAACAAAAAGTACAATATCCCTTTAGTTCAATCTGAGATCACAAAACAGTGGGTAAAAAATAAGAAGATGACATTAAAAGTAGACTCTACATTTCTGCTGTAAAACCAAATGCACAAAGAAATGAAACTGTAAATTGTAAATTGATTAAAATTTTGAACATCTTAATAATATATTTATTTAAGACTTTTGTGAAATATTTTACTTTTTCCTCTTTTTGTCTTGATGCAGGAAAACATTGCACTTAATTGTTGTTGTAATTGTTAATATTACTACTACTACTACTACTACTACTAATAATAATAATAATAATAATAATAATGTATACATTGTAATAGCACAATCCTTATATCTAGAAAGCAGATTAAAATACTTACATTTATAACTCTTTACTGATCTTTTCTGAAACCATGTAGATAAAAATACATAAGCGGTTTATGATGATGAAATTGTAAAGAAATTGCGTGAGTGAAAATACGACCCAACCCAGACTGACAAAGAACTTGTGATTATGACTGGGAGCTTTTTTCATACAAATTAATTCAGAAGGAAATATCATGGTGGTTTGAGCGATTTGTTAATAATTTATTAATAAAGTGTCAACCTTGAACACACCACAGCACAGCACACAATTCTTTCTCTGCATTTAATCCATTCACCAAGTGAGGCAGTGGCGCAGCACCCGGGGAGCAGTGTGTGGGGATGGTACCTTGCTCAGGTGTTCCTCTGTGGTGCCACTGGTAGTCCTGGGATTCAAACCCTGGGATTCAAATTCATGACCTTCTGATCACATGGGGCAGCTCCCTAACCACTGCCCAGGCTTGTTTGCACGATTAAAGTAAGACTTAAGATCATGACTGAATTTGCTGAAAGATGATTGAACTGGTGTCAAACTGGAAGATTAATCACTAATGGGACAAATTTTCAAATGGGGAACAGGGAAACTAAACAAACAAAAAGGCATTTAATGTCAAAAAATATTTTAAATTGTAATAAAAACATTCTAAAATTATCCTAGACAGCTACTGGTGGAATGATGATAATAGAGATCTTTAAAATACAAGCAAGTTTCTTTCCTCACCTTTTACCTCTTCTACCATGCAGTGATGAGCACTAAAGATTCCATCTCTCTTTCTCAATCTTGTGCCCTCTTCTCTCTCTCTCTCTCTCTCTCTCTCTCTCTCTCTCTCTCTCTCTCTCTCTCTCTCTCTCTCTCTCTCTCTCTTTCTCTGTCTGCCGTATTTAAATATGAAACAGGAAATGAGGGGTGTGTTATAAATGTAACCGTCTCTGTAAGTTTTACACAGGGGGAGGAGATTTCTTTAATGTCTGTTAAATTAAAACTCTAAAAGGAAATGTTTGTGGCCACTACAATTATTTAGTATGTATTAAGATGAATTATTAACTGATTTATTTATGTCTGAAGGATTTGGATCTGAAGCATCCTGACTATGGTTTATTACTTAAAAAGTGTTGTTACTAGTTCAGGCATAAAAAAAAACCCTTAATTTTGACTGACAAGCTTTTCTGGTGACAGGTCAGTTCTGCCCGTGTTTATATATTTTTTAACATCTGGGTAATTCCACGTTAATTGGGTGTTTTTCAGTGTTAATTGGGATTTTAAAGTTATAATCTGTTAGATGGTATGTAACTTAATGTGTGTGTGTGAGGGAGGTGTTTCTATATATTTAGTATTTTTTAAATTATAAATTAGAATTGTATATTGACTAAATCTGAACTTGTTGTGTACTTTAGGGAATAAAAAGAGTTTAATCTGACTGTGTTTTTCACACTCTGTCTTCATCTACAGGCTTGAATTCATGTTAGCTGTGACAGCCACACAATGGATAGTCTCATGTTGAAAGCCACCCATTACAAACTACAGCTCCAACAGAAGTGAGAATCATTAACGTGGTGATACCTTTTGCAACTTTCACTATAATATTACATATGTCTTTAATTATTATATACTGTTCTGGAAGTGATAAGAGACTGTATGTGTTCGTGTGTTTCTCTGTTGTATTTGCGAGTGATCACAGACCTGTTGTGTGTCCAAGTTTGTAAAGAGAATCTCTCACAGACAAACACAAAAACACTTAAAAACTGACCAGTCATCAGTTTGAGGTGTCATTCACTGTAATGTGTCTGTCCTCAACCTTTTTCAGATCTCAGCTTATCAGTGTCAGAATGAAGTTATATATATACTAAGATTGTACATGATGATCTGGTTTATTTTCTGCTAATTTCTCCCATAATATGATAATCAGTCCTTATTTGATCCAATAATTATGAGAGAAAAAGAATGATAGAAGATAAGGGAAACAAAACTTGCTTTATGATGTGTTCACATACTAGTGTAATGTTAGCAGTTATAAAATATATGTTAAAGTTTACTTTTTGGATTTTTTTTGAACAAATATTTAAATTAAAACATTTGTTGAAGATTCTTAATGACAGCTTTTATAAGACTGATGTGTGGACCCAGAACACTCATGTCCTCACGCAATTTGTATATAAAAATTCCAGTCCAGCTTTGATCAGACAGTCGTTTTGTGATTATTAGTGGTGAAAATACTTAATTTTGCAGCATCCTTTCTCAATATTTTTAGTAGTGTTTGTGATTTCCTTTGTTTTGGAGGGAGTAGTTAAATTAAACTGTAGAAATATTTAATTGTGAGAATTCTTAAAGAAAAGATTAAAAAGAGTGTGGAGTAACTACTTGTATTCACATTAATCATCAGGTAATCTGCAGGGAAAATCTTCTCCTCAGATACTCTAAACATATACAGCAATCTCTACTGATCAACAATCAGATTGAGCTCAACACTTTGGATGAATAACTGAATACAATCCAAAACTTTTCAGCAGAAACAAAATCCATAAAAGCAAATCATGAGAACTGGGACAAGTGTTTTTTCAACCCAAATGCTGGGCTTGGTCGACTGGGTCATTTTGTTACGTGGTTGTTTCCACAGTGGTCGGTAGTTTTGTGAAGCCAAGCTGAAGTATCAACCTTGTTTGTTACTTCTTCAGTCACTGACACTGTTGTCTACACCATAATCAAATCATTACTTATGATATAAAAAATGTAATACACAACTGCTGATAATCTGTTAGTAAACATAAATGTGTATCAAGTTTTATGTATTTCTAATGTAAAGTCATGCCTTAGAAAATACATTTTACACTGAGTTTAGGAATGTTAGCTTCTCAGATTAACTCATCTCCCCCTCAGCAAGTTGAATTTACTTTAAAATATTATACTATGTCAAGTGGTCACACACAACTGTGAAAAAGAGCCTCGGAGGCACTTGATTAAGTAATTTATAATCAATGAATTCAAATAAATCACAAAGAAATTATTTGAATTAATTGATTATAAATTACTTAATCAAATAATTTATAATCAATGAATTCAAATAAATCACAAAGAAATTATTTGAGTAAATTCTCATTAACTAAAGTAGGATTTTCTCATTATTAATGTAAAGTGTAGTATCGATAAGTTGTGATACCATTGACCTCAAAACAATGAGCAGTATTGACATGTAGCATTTGTATGTTTCTGTCCCTGAAAATTCATAACTATGCAAATCTTTACAACTCTTCACAGCATTTTCTCATGTGAAAAATGAAGACACTGCAGTCTCTGATAGTTCCCATATCATTCTTTGGTTTGGTGGTTTGTGCTCAGCATTGTTGCTGTTTTCCTCTCAGTAGTCTGTTACTTCGGTTAAGAGCACCAAATAACTTTCCTGATATTGTAGTTTAAAACTACAGCTTAGAAGATAAAGAGGATTAGTCAAGTCACATATATGTACCATGACATGTTTTATTATTATTTTTCTGTGCAGCCTTCACATATTTTGAATTTAGAACCCCTATGTATTAGTGACGAACATACTGGTACAACCTAGGTCTTGAACTGACAAATGTACACACAGACACAAATGTAGAACGGTATTTTTCTAATGGAGAAAATACAACATTGCCCACATTTAAAGCTGCTTTTAAAAAAAATCCAAGCAGCTATCCAAAGACCCCATGTTTCAGACACATATATATGTGGTTCACTACTCCTCCCTTATATTCCCCAGATGTTCCAGAAGTTTCCATCTGAGCCATTGTTCAAGGGATCCCTCTTTTTATGGAATTCATTTCTTACAGTGCTTGATTAAAGAATAAGTCAGTTCTTCAATGAGCCACATGGCAAAAAAACAAACAAACAAACAAAAAAAAAAACTATACAGTTTTTAAATTTTTTATGGTATTTATGGTATGTTGTTTTGTTTCTTCTCTTATTCAAACACATCTAAAAGCTGCACTTCTACTTGCTTTGCTGTAATTGGGTGCTTTGTGTTCAGTGGCTTTTTTACTTTCACTGATCTGTTGCTTTAGTAAATAGTGTAAAAATGCATGAGATCACAGGGCAGAGAGCTTAGTTGTCATTTCTGAGAGAGGAAGTGACAGCATGGAAACACCACAGAAGATTTTTCCTCACAAAGGATTGAACTCACAGATGTTCTGTCTTCATCTACTTGTCTGCATCTGCTCTGTTCATGTCCTTTGTATCACTTGAGCGTCATTGTGTGTGATGGTCTTCTCTTCTGTTCTTTCAGAACAAAAATTTCAGTCTTTCAGAGTAACTTTGCAAAGAGCTGATAACAGAGGTAAGAACAATTCACACATACATTATACTGTCTCCTCTACACTGCATTCAAACATAAACGTGCAGACATAGAAATATGATTATGCCTATTAAATAAAAACCTAGAGTTGTGGTTTTTAATTTAATGAAACCTTACATTAAACTTACATACATACTTGATTTTGGTTTTTACTAGTAGTATCATGTTAACACAATATTAATGTCAAATAAATAAATACATAAATCAATATATCAATGAATGAATAAACCAAACAAATAAATAAAAACATGCATAAACAGAGGTTTAGAATTTTATCCCAAAAAACAATGATATTTAGATGTCTTGATAATCTAAATCCAAACTGAATTTTAATCTGAAATGGTACTTTTTAAATTACATTAACAGTTCATTGATCACACATTACAAATTCATACAGGACAAATGCAGTAAAACATATTATATAAAATATTATATATATATATTATATTATATAAAAATATATTATACATTATAATTGAATGTTTTTATATTTTATATTTTACAGGCTCTTTTTGGGGGTGAACTCAGCCGACTGTTTAGTGTAGTAGAGGTTCCTCATCTCCGCTCTCACTCCACCATTTTAGTAAGTTGTTAACTCTGACACAATCTTTGTAATGTTAAACAACTCATTGTTGTAAAATTATTCTTTTAAAATTATTATTCATCTGCCATTTTTGTCACAGGACAAAGAACTACAAATCTGACAAATAACAGAATGGCACAGATCCTGTTCTCGAACTCTCCGTACTTCTACGGACAGAAGTGTTTGACTCAACAAGAGTGCCTGTCGGGTAAGATCAGACTGTCCATCTTCCTCATCATTGGCCAGCTGTAGTTTGGGCTCTGCATTTTCTTTATCATCAGTATAAGAGTGGAAGTCTAGTCTCAGTCTTCGTAATCACACTCCTTTTCTGTGACCTGCTGGTGCTGCTTCTGAATCCATATATAGTGACAAAACTGCTGCAGGATGTTGAGTGCTGGGAGAAAAGCAGGACATGCTGGTTATTGTCCTCTTTATGGTCAGCATTAATAATCTGTGGGCTTCACCTCCAACAGATAGTGGCCCTAGAGGCTGCTCTCGCATTGAGACACCCACCCTGCTCTGCTCACGTTTTCTTTCCTCCTTGCTCCATCTCAATCTCCATCATTTTGTTCATTTCTTTCTTCCTCTGTGACCTATTGTGGGTACCTATACATGTACTCTTTGCTATGCCACTTCTTTTAGTTATAATGTCGACATCATGGATAGTCACTTGTAGACCTCCACCACATATCAGTGACACTCCTTACAGAACCAGGAAGCCCAGTTTTACAGTTTTAGCTTTTGTCACATTACCACTGATCCTGTATGGGACATTTATCTGTACGTGTTTCATGCTGTTTTCTACTTCAATAATTCCCTTTAATCTGTTTGTGATGGGTGTTTCTCTGATGAGTTTGAATGTAATTATGGACCCTCTGCTGTGTGTCATTATCTACAGAAAGTCCACTGAACTGAATCAGTCTGAGGTGAACACCTAGTGTCACCCACAGGACAATCTTGAAGTATCTGTACAGCATCTGTATTTGACATTGTTTGACCGTGTTTCTCTATACATTTCTGTTTTTCCTGATCTCTGTGAACATGTCTAAAGTCTGATTGGTCAGAAACTTTTCTGAACAACTTTCCAGAGTGAATTTTTGAGGCTTGTTTATCAAAGTATAATCTGTATGTACATTTTTTAAATATTTTTTTTAATCTTGCAGAAATGTTTGTTACAGTGTTTGATTAAATGTCTGATTTTTTTCAACATTTAATTTTTAGTTTTGCTGTTTTTGTTTTTTTCTGTCATCTTATCAGAAGCTTTTCTTCATAATATGAACGTATTAATGAAAGAACCAATAAAAATGCTCTAAAATGTCTTACTTTTATAGTTGCGTATGTGTTCATCTTTTCCTGTAAAATGTTCATTTTGGAGAGACCACTTGGTTCTCCAAATTCCCTTGGTTTGTTCACTTGTTTCTTCATTATATTGTTTTCCTTGCTTTTGGTTGTGCTGGTGTCTCCTATTGGAGATTTAAATGATGCACGCAGAGTATGGAGATTAAAATCAATGACGCACACAGATAAATTACAGTAGGCCTTTTGTGTTGTTTATTTTCCTTGATAGCAAATGTTTGAAAATTCATATTATTTACAGTAATCTTTACAGTGTGTGTATTTCACTCTAATTGTGTTTAGGAGGTGTAATGAGAGCCCAATCTAATCTCATAGTGTAAATATGAAGTTTGATTCCTTCTCACATAAATGAAATCTAAATACAAGTTTAAGTCTTACATTTATTTCACACTTGCATAGAATTTACTGTTGTTAGACTGTGTTGATTCAATAATGAGAATGTAAAAGCACCTAATTAGTCCAATTAAATCTAAGTAATAATTGTGAAGTGAAAGTGACCATTCTGTCATATGTGAACACACCACAGCACAAAATTCTTTCTCTGCACTTAACCCATTCATCAAGTGAAGCAGTGGGCAGCCAGGGGAGCAGTGTGGGGATGGTACCTTGCTCAGGGTACCTCAAGGGTGCCACTAGCAGTCTTGGGAATCAAACCCACGACTTCCTGATCGCAGGGCGAACATCCTAACCACTAGGCCACCAGCTGCCCGTCACGTACTGTTGTAACTAACCATGCTTAATGAGTGTAATAAAAACATTTAACAACATATTTTAGAGAATCAGATTCATATTATGTTATGATCTGAATTCGTCAGAAAATCCAAGATCGTCTCTGAAATTCCTGTTTACTCAACCTACACTCTTTCTTACAGACATTAGGCTTCAGTTCAAATTCTTCTCAATAAACAAGAATTTGGGCTTTCTAGGACACAGCGTATGAAGTAGGAAATTAAACATTCTCTAAAATTACACACACATAATTCATCAATAAATTCAGAAATTTGATTAACTTACTTATTAGAAAATGATATACATTTTCATTGATGTTTCCAAGTTTTTTCCTGAAGTTCAGTTTGCAAGTTAGTAAAGTTTGGTCTTTTGCATTATATTTATGTGCAATAACTCTGGCAATCAAGAATATGAATCTGATTCATTGTAGAATCTTGTTAAACATTTTATTTCAGTTTTTAACATGCCGTTTAATAACGTTAACCATTAGGGTTCGCTAATTTTTCCCTCAGCAGGTTGAAGATCCTGTAATCTGTGGCCAAACCAACCAAATACCAAGTACAAACAAAACTGCACATAGTAAGTGAATATAATTTTTATGTCAAGTGGATCCACACAGCTGTATTAAGGAGCTTCTAAGACACCTGACTGCATAATGTATGATCAATGAATTTAAATAAACCACAAAGAAATGATTTGAGTACATTCTCATTAACTAAAGTAGGATTTTCCCAATATGAATATAGAGTGTAGTGTTACAGTAATATAAATATTTGTTAATGGTCAATAAATTGAAACATTATTGACCTCAAAAGCAGATCAATATTGAAACATGCAGCGTTTATATGCATCTGTCACTGAATGTCCTTTTTTTTTTTTTACAAATAAAGTGTTTGCTGAAATATTTATTAATATTTTTTCTCATTTGAGAAGAGAGTGTCACATTTCTATTTTACAGCTCTGGAGGTTTGAATCAAATGTTTTGGATCCATCTGCTAGTGTTCAGTACTCTAGAATCTGTCTCATTAACTATTAACCAAATTTGAGTTTTCTTCTGAAACATTTTACTTTGTTAATAATTTTGTTGTAATGTTGAAATTTCAGCACAGTTTAGGAATCTATGAAATGCTGCTTGTTACAACTCTGGTTCTCAACTCATTTTACCCTGTGAAAACTGAAGATGCTGCAGTTTCTGATGGTGCCTCTGATGGTATCTTGCTTTGGTTTGGTGGTTTCTGCTCAGCATGGTAAGTGTTTTCCTCTCAGTGGTCTGTTGCTTCAGTCAAGGGCATCAAAACAACTTTCCCAACTTTGTAGTTTAAAACAACAACTTAGAAGATCATACAGATGTTTATTAGTCACGTACCATGGTATCTTTTCTATCATTTTCTCTGCTGTGTCCCTTAACAACCTGTAAACTCTAAATATTTTGTGTTATTTTTAGAAGGGTAGGAACTTCATGTATTTTTAAAAGACTATTACAGTCCAGGTCCTGAACTGTTATACAGAATTACACACAAACACACTCACAGACAGTAGCCTCTAGTAGTTTAACTTCAGTCTGAAAAGAGGATGTTAAGATTGTTGAAGAGGTCCTTCTTTTTCTTTTTCATACTGCATGGATTACGTTTCCTTCCGTACTGATTTCAATACATCATTGTACACAATAGTTCTGTAATAAGTCATATGGCAGACATCAGAGTGAGGCACGTTCAAGTGCTAAATGGGACAGAATTAGTTCAAGAGCATTTTTATATGTAATAATACTTTTAATAATCATTTTCACGTGTATATATATTTATTTATTTATATATTCATTGTGTTCTACCTAGATATTGATGGATGTCATATCCGTGCCACCTCCACCACGTCCCCAGCGCTCTGACTCACCAGTCTACTGATCTGAGGTTTCCCTGACATGCCCCCTCTCCATGTGTAGGTATGTGTTGGTTTGGTGTGCTGCCAGGCAACACATCTGTTTCATGTCTGCCCTCGTGTTCTCCCTAATGATTACCTGCCTCAGTTTCCACCTTGTATTTTCATGTGTCTCGTCTTACTCGTTCATTCAGTTCTTATTTTTTGGTCTTATTGATTGGCCTGCATATCTGTGTCTTCCCCTTAAAACCTCCAGCTGATCCAGTAGTCCAGTGTGTGATCTCCCTCATACATCTCCCTCAAGACCCGGCTGGTCTGTTCACCTACTGGCTCTATGAACTGGGAGGCTCCTCTTCCCTCTTCGAGGAGTAGAGTAAGAGCTGCCCTCTCAGTTCTAGTCTAGTAGGCTTTGATAATGCCCTCTCTCCTGTATTTCCAGTATTAACTAGCAAGGTGGAGCCACTCACTGGTTGGACATTTTCCCATGGCTGCCGCATGACGCAGAGCTTCTGTTACCCCTGGGTTCTTTGTGGTTCTAAGCCCAGAGTGGAAAACGAGAGTGACGTCTTTGCGACCCTCACAGAGCGTGACCATTATCCTGTGTCCTGTGTCCTTTGTTAAGTTTTTTTTTTGCATGACTGGCATTAAGCTGTCATCAAACTGCAAAATGTGCATTGTTAAGATATATATACGTATTTCTTATGTAAAGTAATACCACAGAAAGTATTTTTTTCACTGATTTTAGTAATGTTAGCTTTTAGTAACTTATCTTCCCTTGCTGTGGCCTTACAAACGACAATCTAATACCAAGTGAAAAAACCCCACAGTAAGTCACAGACTGAGTAAATTCTCTTTAACTGGAGTAATGCTTTCATAATACTGCTATCAAGTGCAGCATCACAACATTTAT